>JAQGAE010000801.1:0-29565 GCA_034696685.1 Julus scandinavius | reverse complement strand
TACATTATACAATTTGTAAATGAAGTCCAAAAAATAATTATGCACTATCCAGTGTTAATTGAAGGGAAGATAAAAATAAAGGCTAGCGAAAACAAACTTTTTGAAAGACAAATGGCTAAAAATAATTAATACGTGAATCGATATTTCTTTGTGTGCATATCTTGTAGACATATACATTTAAACAAAGAGTTATTACATCAATGAAAAAATAAAAAAAATAACCAAAATACGAGGATCGTAACTTTGGAATGCAGAAATGAAAATATAAAAAAAAATTTAGCTAACAAGAAAAATAAAAACGTTAATATTTTGTACATTTAACATTCAAATATTTCGGCTGTCCAAATTGTGCTAACATTGAAGAAAAGATGATATAAATGTCGAATGTTTTTAAAGTACGTTACATTTTATATTTTTTTGTTATTCTCTTTGCTGTGGTTTTGCTTTCAAAAATTCAGAATTAACGTCGATTTAGATGCCATGCAAGCAAATCGTTTCTGGCAGAAATGTTTACGATTTAAAAGAAATTCAATTTTATACGAAGGCAACGGAAAATCGTAAACTGGATTTGGGTTAATAATTGCAAACGAACCGTGATGCCCGGAATTATTAGCAGTATTAAATTAAGCATAACAATTAAGCTTATCAAACCAGAAAAAATGACAAATATTAATTTCGGATTAAATACATACAGTCATTCCTCTACTAGAATTCATGGAGTCATTGCATTTTGGCAAAAAAAAAAAAAAAAGTAAAATTATAGAGATATGTATCATGCCTCAAAAATAATTAATTCATGAAGAGTGAGGGCAAAGTAAACTACATCATATTTAGATTTATTTCGAAAGAGGAATAAAAAAAAACTAGAATTTTTCCTCAAAATTTGCTGCACGGCACAGTGTTTAATTTAATGCATTTCAAATTTAAAAAAATATATATATATTTACTTTCCCAGAATTATGCGCATTAATTTCTCCATGCTTACCCTACAGCCTTTTTTTTGAATAACAATATTTCATTTCGCTTAAGTATAAACGTCATCCAACCATTTGCGAAATAAACAACCTTAGTAAACTAAAGACAGATAATAAAAAAAAAATTTTTAAAAATCGCCAGCAGCCCATATAGATATCCAAAACCCTCCACTCTCAAGGAATATTACCAGAAGTAATAGTAAACACCGAACAAACAGTACTGTATTTATCGTTCTAAACAAGTACACAACATAAAGTTGGGCGATTCGTACGAGCCCTTTCAAGCGCCCAAGTACAGAGGTTGGCATGCACAGCCAACCGCGTTATTCTCAGCACAAAGGCTGCGTTGAATATTAAAAATTACTTTTATGACGGGCGTTGCCTTTGTTTCGCTAAATAGCAATTGGTTTATTTCAAAGCCCAACATGACCATAGCTAAGGTAATTCACCTTAATTACCTACTCATTAGCGCAAACAGAGATTCCCCCGCAATCTTTTACGCATATTCGGTGGTACCCAATAGTCGAGGTCTTCAATGCTGACACACCAATTTCAGCTTGGATTCAGCAAGAGAATTCTTGAAAGCAAACAGGAAATGGATTCAGTTTTTAAATGGTACATATGTGCCCTCCATATGCTAATGCTGCCTAAAGTGAATGGACCCCATGGGTGTTCCTGAGAAATTAAATTTCGCGCAGCAGAAGCCCTTTCTTGGAAGCTATAGGCCTACGCTTACAGCGCTTCTTAAGGTTTGCATGTAGATATTAAGAAAAGGGGCTTTCGGGTACCAAGGGAGAGAGGATAAACTGAAACTGACTGAGAGCAAGTTAAGATACACTCTACAAAAGGAAATATACACACGAAGGCCTACCTACGTTTCAGAAACTGAGAATAGAAGATGGCTTAGTCAAGACTGAACTATGCAACAAATTCTGCTGAATCACTGACTTTAACCGTAAACAACCTCCAGCAACAGGCGTGCCATGAGATCTATTAATTACATCCAGAAGAATGTGTTAGAAATAAAAAAAAGAACAACGACATGTCAATAATTAAATTCCCTGGTAACGTATTATGTATGGAATTTGAAATTTTCCACCCCTATATAACCATGATAATAACAGTTGCCATAAATTTCATCGTCTGCCAATCTGCTATTATTTATGTTTAACTATCAACGTTATTCCTATAATGGACTGTAAACGAGGCGACACAGGCGCCATTTTGCAACAACTTATTTAAGGTCGTTAATGATGTGCACAACAGTATAGATTCTACAAGTCATTTTGACGTTCATTCACCCTCAAATTTACAATGGTTCTTGAAAACATTTGCATATACCCACCCTTGGGTATTTCCCCCATATTCAGTATGTCATGTATACCACAATAACGCCATTTTATTACATGCACTACTTTATGCGGACGGTACTGTATATATGGGTTGTGTCCATTCGTTATTTATTTGTACAATATTGAAAGTGTATATGGCATTCGCGGAACTCTTTTTTTGTACACGTGACCCTAACTAATTTGCAGGCTATTTCCATTATAAACTAGGCTATAAAAGGCACAATGACTAATGGTCACCTCAAGGCTATCGACGTCAAAGGAACTACGTCAATATGGATTAAACACTTTGAATTGAAAGCATTTATAACTGCAGGGATCGGATCTTTAATATTTGTATATTTACCCACACATAGATAGGCGACTTCATAATCCATCTAATACTTTAACAAATCAAAATTTGTGTAGGAATATATCCATGCTACATGTTCATGTACAGTGTCAATCCTTCTAGCATGGAAAGGACTAGTACAAGTTTCGAACAGTTTTTCCATTTTCCAATTCAATAAAGATGAATTTTTACACATCAGATGCGTGCCAGTTCCGTGAAATGCCAGTGAAGAAAATATTATTCCCTATTCTGTATTTTGTCTTTTCATAGAATTGACACAAGCATGGCAAAGTGCAGTTCACTTTTCCATCAGTTTTTACACTAAACGCATACAACTGATGTGTGCAAATGGACCATAAAAAATATGGATGAATGCGAATTAACAAATAGGCGACAAAAATCCAGTGTTGCCAAATGAAATGTCTGTCAATTAAACACATCCTATCCTATTCCGAAATAACGCCATATAGTACATACGTATAGTGAATGTCATTGCTACAGGTACTTGTACGCTTGATAGCGTAAATTCAACAACTTTGAGGTCACATTTCATTGTAATTCAAATTGGCTCCTTGGCTCATGCTTTCTTGAGGGTTATTCTTGGGCACCAATACCCCACTCCATTCAATTAACTTAAATCCACAAGCGTAATCCCATTGCAACTTTCATAATTACTTTTGTTTACCTACAGGAATGTCTCCAAATTCTTCATTAAGCTGAAGCCTTTCCGAACAACGGCGACTTCAGATCTTGTTACTCATTTTTTCTTGCCGTGAAATGAAAGCCCCACAGTTCCAGAAAATGCCATTCAGATTCCCGAACTGGCTTTAATTTACCCCACAGTCCCATTTGTAAATTCTTCGATGTCTTTCAGGAATTTAATAATTAGAAGCCGACTTACTCCATTTGGCAGTGCTTTAGTAAGGGAAGTGCGTTTTAAACTTGCTAACCAAGCTAACGAGACGTGTTTGGAATTATGCACAATCCTCATATTCTTGTCAGCAGATTTTTCTCATCAAACAATATTTGCGTCTTTCAACTATTCACGAAATGCCATCAATCAGGCTTTTACCCTGAAGGCTAGATGATATGCAAGTTGCCGTGACGTTGGATTTGCAAGAGTTCGAAAACCAGCACCTCCGATTATTGAACCATGCCCAATACACTGTACTCCACTTAATGTGATCAGTTTGGACTCATAATTTTTTTTCATAGAATCTCGTTAATGAAATTATCTTATCCATACTGTAGTTATAAACCAGTAAATCTATGCAAGTCGTACAATACATAATGCTTCTATTATCTCAGCACTTGGGCTTCTTTCATATTTGTCCCCTTTAGAAACATTTTCATTTGGCAACTCTAAACCTGAACCTGATAAAATGTCAGATTCGATAACCCAGATTTCTTTGAAATTTACGAAGCATATTAGAGAGGGTATCAATTTCGATAGTAACTTTAAAATATTTTATTCATTTCTCTTACACGAATCCTCCATGAGCAAAACAGTTTCAAATTGTACCTGGGGACACAGGCCGTTTAAGGGGGAAAGCAAAATGATAACATTATACGAGATGCTGATGACAATAATGCTGGGGGTAACTTAAATGACTGCTAAATAATCAGGTTTTATGTTCTGTTCTGTTTTAGAAATATAAATCAATTCACACACAACCGAATATTGTCTGCTACCGGACAGGTTAGGGCGTAAACATGCGCACTTCAGCTCTCGTTTTTTAGGTCGGGCATAAGCCTCTCTTATATTCTTGACCGAGACAGCGACATAAAGTGATAACAACGCTGGACGTATAAGCGCCGTTGTTGAACTGTAGCAGACTACACAAGACAACTACAGAATACAACAATTTTAGCAATAGCGCCTTTGGTGTCCTGTAGCAGAGTACAGACGACAACTCTGTTCTGTGTGGCCTGTATATCCTTGTTTTCAGCCTAATCTCTGCTGCCTAGTTGCTGACGTCACAAAGTCAGTTCTCTGGTGGGTAGGTTGTGTGTGAATACGGCTTTACTTCAAGAATTAGAGCACTGAGCTTGTCTTCTTGACAAGCATTGAGAAAGAGAGAATGAGTTTGTAAAAAAACTAAAGTAAGCACATTTTATACCCTAAAAACTCTCAACCCTAATAATTAGAAATTAGCAAGCAATCAAACAAGTAATTGGCTAAGGTTCAACTGTTGCAGGTTTACAAAGTCAATTTCCAAAGTCATTGCCAATATAAATTACGCAAAATAGGTGAATATGGAAATTTGTCGATAAATAAGGGACTTTGTAATTTCGATAACGAAAAACGAATGATAACATTATCCGTGATCACAATAAGCTGAGTCCACCATACTTAAGTTGATACCCAGATTGTGTGAGGGAAAAAGATGCATCCAAGTTCAAATGAAAAACAAGTATTACCCACCTTTCAAGACAGTCAAAGTAGCCTCTGCAGTAACCGCATCCCCGACGCCATTTTCCGCCACGCACTCGAACTTGGCTCCATCCCTGCCGGCCCTGACGGGTTCAATTCTCAAGACCGATCCTCCGGGAATGCTCTGGATCATGTGGCGCGTCATGGACACTCTTTTGCCATTCTTCCTCCATTCCAGGCGAGGTCTCGGATTGCCTCTTGCCTTGCAGTAGAACGCGACTATTCCGCCATTGACGGCAATTTGATCCCTTGGCCTTTCTTCGATTACAGGTGGATCTAGAGTAGGTGGAATGCCAATGGTTGGGGCATGGCATAATAGATAGATGGATAGGTTATATTGGGAGTTTTGGGAAAGGAACAGGAGACCGAAAAGAGAGAGAAAGAGAAAAAAAAAGACAAAGAATTAGTCAAGCATTTGGAGGAAAGCGAAAATAGCACTAAGCCCTACTTCCTTTTTCCTTCTCATCTTGCAGGTTCCCAACTATATACTAGCGGATTATACAAATGGTGGCTGTCAATAGGACATTCATGGATCATTAGGAATTAGCGAACGATCGAGAGAGCTAAGCACAAAGAACGGTATCCACCCTGTCCCAGTAGGGACGCCTTGTGTTTCAGCGCTATAATCAACAATTGCATGTGCCAGACACTTTTGAACGCTAATGCCAATTAACGCCATCCCAATGAATCCTCTGAGCGCCACGCGCAATTCATTTGGGCTGAATTTACTTTTATTCCAAAGCTATTTTTCCCTTGTTTCTCCATCTTCCTACAAGCTCAAGCTCAAACTAAAGGACACGGACTATTAGTAAACGCAAAAATAAACTCCCATTGGAAGACAAATGTGAAAACGACGAACTGTCAGACCAAGACTTTAACCCCCCCTCCCGACATCGAAATCCATTTCAGTTCTCTTGCATTATGAAAGACGGAATAAATAATAACAACGTGATCCTGTATGTGAGGTTAAGGCTTTTCTTTTTGTTTTTCAAAAGACAAAGGCATAAATAAATAAAATATCAGTAAAAGAAATAAGGGTCTTGTCATGGCAATGGACGAGTAATATTCCAGAAACAGGACATGTTAGGACATTAAGTTCTCGTCCATAACCCAATCACTGTCTCGTTATAATGACAGACCGGTGTAACATGAAATGTTTAGACTCGAATAAAAAATATCATTTATAAATGTATTTCATGGTAGGGACATGTTTTTGAAAGTGGGCGGATTTAGTCTTATCTCCGGTTATTGGCAGTGGCGGACTGGGTCTACAAATATTGGTTTCAAGGATACAAAGGGAGTTAGTTCATTTTTATAAGAAATTAATATAATTTTTTGAAAAATATATAAGGGAAAAAAAACATGAGAATTCATTTTTTCGCCGAAATAAATGCACATCAAAAACTATTATCAAGCTACTGAAATGTCACCACATTTTTTTTAATGTTTAAGGGGCCCACTTACTATCGGGTAAGCTGACACCCTGGCGAGTCTGCCACTGAGTATAGGTCACCATGTTTCTTAAAAGTTATTTCATAAATAAATTTTGATATTCCTTACAATTTCGTCTTTGTTAAATAACTTGAGCCATGCTCTGACATTTACCTTCTTGATTTTACCATCGCCATGGCAACTATTTTAACCACGATTCTATGATGAATGACGTAACAGAGCAAAACCAATCTTAATATGTAGCCTAAATGCGTGCTAGATCAAAATCTCAAAATATAAAATAACTTAAAAATAATATCGAGAAGCAAAATCTCGAGTAAAAAAAATCTCGAAAAGGAAAATCTAAGTTAGTTTCTGCAAGAACTGAGAAGATTGGGCATACATCCGCAGTGATGATCTAGTTGTTTATTAAAAAAATTTTGCCTTAAATCTAATGCTTAAATAGATTTTTCACGTGTTTGGTACTTAATATTTTTTTAAATTAAATATTTGAATGGTACTCTCTCTATGGCAAAGTTGCTCTTTGTTTCTATGGATTCATTTGGTCCGTGTCTAGGGAGTTTCGGATAACCCTTTTTGATTTTTCGATATTTTGGTTTTCGAGATTTTGATTTTCGGTGTTTTTTGATTCGAGATTTTGACCCAGTTCCGCCTAAATGCATGATTCTCATAACATATTTTTTTTCCGGAAACAAGTATTCCTAGTATTTCGATTAGACTAACTTTTTATACTCAACAAAATCACGTTGTCTTTCCGTAATTTGTCTTTGTATAATACATTAGAAAACGGAAATGTATTACAGATTAAAACAGTTGCATATGTAGTACAATGCTTTTAACTTTATGTTCTAATTCAATCCTCCATCTTGAGTATGTTCCTTTCCAGGCATACGCAAAATGAAAGATTTGTTCAACATTATTCATTTAAGACAATCTACCTTTAGATGTGGTTTTTTTTACGTTCACGATAAGGGACAACTCCGCAAAAAATTTATCGGAGGTCACTGCACGAGCCTAACCTACCACAGACAAAGTGAACCACTCAGATAGTGCAACAGTCTGGCTTAGTCAGAATGTATTTAAAGTAATGCAAGTGCTATCGATTCTCTACGTATTCGCCACTTTCTTTATTTTTAAAACCGAATTGCGAGACAAAAGATGGAAAATGTGCATTAACAAATAACTCCATCAATTTCCCTTTAGGAGACCTCCAATAATTTCAATTGAAAAAATAGCCCAGAATCCGATTGCATTCTCAAATTAATAAATATAATGGAGTCCTGCATAATGCTAATTTAACATAATTTCCTATTCATATCAGTAGTATGCTTTTAAGAGAAGTAAAGATGTATTGGTGAAAAAAAAAAGAATAAGGTAAAGTATTTAACATGTCAGAAGTGTATCCAATCTAGCATGGAAATGTAAATAACTATGCACTGTTTACATGTGCTCTCCAGAGATATTCAGCTTTAAAGATATTATTATCGGAATTTTTAGAAACTAACATGTATGCATACTACAAGTGTAGTTTGGAATCGAGCGAAGCCGCATCGCTGCATATATACGATGTAATTTAATTCAATGAATATATAATTTAATGCAAATACTCTGTATTTACTAAAGTAACCATGTCTACAGAAATGTTAGATGAACTTTATTTCCAGCCAATTAAAATACAAATTTCTGCTATTCTCAAATCCATAAGACGTTAGAGATCAGAGAAATTTAAACGAGTTGTAGATTAAACAAGTTGATAACTTTTGTTTAGATTATCATCATTCCATAATTAAATTTAATATGATCAACTGGAAACAAAGCAGTCCATTCCTTCCAAATGAAAAAAAGCAATCCCGAGAGAAGCTCATCATGACATGGCAATGTTGGTAAATAGCTTTTTGATATCTGGCTGATTTGACGAGGAATCACCTCGAGGACTATTAACAATTCTGTCTGGATGATTCAATTTCCAATTGAGGAAAACACAATCTGACAGCTCTTTTCTTCACAGGCTATTGAGCAACATTGCTACAGTTACAGCCATCGGGGGAATCCCATTAGCCACCAACCGGTAATGGATTAAATTCGTTATTTCATTTACGGTCTTAAACATTCTTCATTAAAAATAAACAACTACGCAAGTGCAAAGAATCTATAAAAAAAATGCTTGTCCAGCTTTTAAAACAATGAGCTTTAAAAACTTGCTCCTGTGAGATGATAGGCACATATCGATCAACATGTCATTAATTAATTTGGTGAGATAAAAAAAAACGTGTACCTATAATATTCGCCAAATTGACAGTTCTGCTGACACATGGCACAGTTTTCCTGCTGTCTGTGCACAACATATACAGTTTTGGCTAATGAATCTAGGCACAGTCTGTCATTCAACTGGAAGCAGGTCAGTTGTGCAACGCAATTTGTTTTCCTAGATCGAGTACTAAAGACATTTCATCAGCCCTGATATGCCAAGACTGCATTTCTATTGACAAACAAGGTCATGTTATACGACTAAAAGGGAGCGATTGCTGTAATTTACGCCTTGAATTTTATTTGTGCAAGCTATATAACATTTGGAAAGTGAATCGCGTTATGGATAGGTTAACAACCAATGGTGCATTTTTCTTGAGTAACACGTTTTTAACATTATACTTCCACAATGTTATTGATTCAAAATGTAGGGCATGGCAATGCTAAAACATTACCACCTACTTCCACAAAGGCTCTGCAATATCTGAATGTTCAATTGTTGGTATGATAGGTAGGTGGCACCACTAGGGAATAGCATGGAATTGCAAAAATGAGAGAAAAAGCAAGCTGGCGGGTTTTTGCAAGTCTGAAGACAATTTCGGACTTAGATGATAACGAAACTAACAATGACACAAAATTGCCAATAAGATTTGCTTTCTTAAAAACTTGAAAATTACTATTGGAAGTACAAATGTTCGGGGATTAACCCTTAAATACTTATGTTTAGATGCCTTTTGGATAGTAAATCTGTGGCTTTTTTGTCGTTATCTGATTCGCATATTTAAGGCAAATCGTGGATTGCATATTTAAATAATTTCGTAGATAGTTTGTTTGATCGAAGAGCGGCAGTTCCACCTATACTTACACGTTAAAACCACGATGTACTGGTAGTCAGTACGGTTTCCCCCTACATAGGATTGAAAACAATAAACACGTCCTGAAATGAACCAGTCTCGACTTTTGCTAAATTAAATTTCTTAATCCCCTATTCTATCGCGGATGATTGGTTTAATGGTTTAATTTCCTAACAATGAAATGTGCAAAAAAACGAGGAAACTTGCAAACTGCACTGGAATGATGACAGGAAAAATGTATGCAATAAAATCATACAATCCGAATTGTCTTTATAACCATACTAGACAAGATAATGCAGACAATGTAAGTTACAATAATAATAATAATAATAATAATAATTACATTAAGAAGCAACATTACTGATTTGAAGAATACCACGTACATGACGACGATATATGTATAAGGTCAATGACCAAAAGATGATTCAAACTGACTCAGTAAATATTCCAATGTGTTTATCCACTGTGTTACTCATTTGAACTATGAATCAGCCTTATCTGGATGCTAGACACAATAGTGTTTGGCATGACAAAATGAAACTAAAGTTACTTTGACATTCTAAAAAGTAATTAAGCTTCTTTGCCTGATATCTCAGCTGTACCTAAGGTACTCAATTAAAGATAAAAAATGGTATCGATATGTTTATTGTTTGGAATATAAAATTGTACTGACCACACTAATTTTATTTCTAAACTTATTACATTGTACAAAAATAAATATGTAAAAAGTATGAATGAAGATTTTTAAGGTGACTGGGAAAAAATCTTGTGTAAACACTGTATCTAATGTGACATATTGTTGTCAAAACATAATTATAACCCATTTCCGTAAAATATTCTAGAAAATAAACACTCATAATTCGTACAAACAATTCTAAAATGTTATTTTTAAATATAACCGGATATCATAAACTGCATGGAGAACATCAAGGTTTCGAAAACGTTGTGTCGTACGATAAGACAGAAAAACACGTATAGACCGGTGGTGTCAATATCATTTTTCCCCCCAAAACATCTGTTCACTAATATGTAGTTGATCTGTTCAAAGATGTAATCTGTCATTTAAGCCTAGTAGCAATGTCAAAACTCCGATATTAACCTGTCTACGTCTGCTTTGGCAGATATAGTAAAAACTTGATCATGGCTTGCAATACGACTTCATCACTTAAAGGGACAACATTTCAGAGAGCAAATATTCCTGTAGTTTTTTCAATGAGCATAACAAAACATGGGGTGTTTGACTCTTTCAACAATATTTCTGCTTCTGGCTTCACCTATACATCTTTGCCCTGCCAATTTCAATGACAAAAAAAAGTGATCGAGTGTTGATAGCGAACTAGGGTCCGCACAACAACCACAAACTCATACAAAAGCAGATGTGCATTCCATTGAGAGCCATACAGTGGGAAATACTCGAGTTCAACCAATAAGTGCTGGCAGGGCACGCAGCTGCAGTAAGTGCAAAAAAAAAGAGAAGGAAAACATGTCGGCAAATTGCATATGCACGCATTGTGAGCTAGTGTGCAACAATACTCCACACACCGAGGCCGTCATATTGTGAAAACTGGTGAAGTCTCAAAACAGCAGCGTTGCCAGAACCAGAAAATACAACAACAAAGTGTTTGAATTAGCCGGAATTAATAACACAAACGCCGCACTTCCTTAGTGCAAACTACAACAATAACTCGCGATTCCACAAAAATAACCATCAACATTAAACATGCGATAAGAATGAAATATTAACAGACGTTTCTTTGGCGGCCCCTATGATTTACAATCACAAACAACACATGGGCACAACGTTGGATTTGTGTTGGCACATTTTACAGTTGACAATCGTTGGTATATATTTGAGTTCCATAATATACAAACACATAAAACCATGTAGAAATGAAGGAAACACAGTAAAATATAGTGCATTTATTGCTGGTGCATCGTTGGCTAAATGTTGGGACATACTTGTAGAGTACATTGGTAACCTTGGCCAAACAATTTTTGGTTACTAACATTTTAAACAATAAATATATAACATGAAACATTCATAACTTTTTGGGCAATATTTTAAACAACTGCCCGGCATGATGATCTTAAAGCATAACTTCTAAAGCAGATATTATTGAAATCTGTTTTTTTAGTTTGAAGTAGAGAGTACTTATAACAAAAAACAAAATCTTTTAAGAAACAACAAAAATCACAAAAAAAAAAAAATATTTTTATAAACTCTCTTTTATAAAATCTTCTGTCAATGATGCCACCCTTAATTAAGATCCAAGACCTTAACGAAGTGCAATTAACAAAGACTTATTGCTTATGAAGGTTCCATTAAATGTGAGATGTTATTTGCTGTATTCATTTCCAAATTAACACCTGTGCTTATTGAGTGAAACTAGACTGGCTACAGTAATCAGCAAGCTTGAGGAAAACTAATTTCTAGAAGCAAAAAAAAAAACCTTACATATCTGGTTTCGGATATGGAAAGGTAACATCATGATCCCACTGCATCACGTTCTTAATATAATTACCCACAAATGACAAAGTTTCTAATGGTAATATCGTGTTTATATAACGATGCCATTAATTCCCTAGCAAAAAGAGCAAAAATAAGTTCATGCTAGTGTGACCATTGATTGGCAAATGCACCTTGAAAGCAACCTATTACGAAAACAAAGCAATTGTTCTTTGAAATTGAGTGAGTGGTGTCGGATATTTGGTGCATGGCTGTATGCACTCAACTTTCCATTCTTTCGCTAGCCGAGAGAGTTCACAAGCAAACCCTTCTTCGCTCTTTTGGAGTTTCACAGAGCATCTTTCGCCCATTGCATTAGCTTGATATCATCTGATGTTCCTTGGAGAGAGTGAAATTACATAACACGGCAAAGCTCCTATAACAGCCAGCGCGCGCCCTGCAGCACGTCATTGGCAAAGCAGATCCAATCTTATGTGTGGCAGCCACAAGCCAATTTACGACGAGTAGAAACCAGTGTTGGGGCAGACGTTGAAAATGGATGGAAGGAGAGTTCTTTTACCATCAAAGTATTCCTCTATAGGAAAAAAAAACCGATGGAAGATGGAGACGAAAAAGCCGTCGCAGACAAGCCAAATCTTCCAGAGTTGGGCAATGAGGAAATGGAATGGAAAATGACTAAAAGCGAAATAGGAAATTCCAAAACATAAGCGTTCCTAATTTTTTTTTCTAATTCAATTTTGGGTTACAGTCGATACGGGAAATACTGCAATTAAGAGGCGGAAACATGAAATTCGAAACTACTAACCTTTAAAACAGAATCTTATGTCATGTAGGAAAATGAAGTATACAGGGTGGGCCAATAAAAAAGTAAGCCAACTTTATAAAAATCATAAAATGGTTATTTGTTAATGAAATTTATTGACAATTTGTACATGTGTACTTAAATAGCAAACAACACCTTTCGCGGAAATACAAGCCCTAAGGCGCATACGCCATTAGGCGATTGCCTGGTCGATTGTTGTTTGATTAATTTCATTCCAAGAGTCCAAAATTCGCTGCTTTAACTCGTTGATGTCTGCATTCATTCCTCCAAGTCTTTGGCCATCAAACAGTTCCGACCTAAATCTGCTTGACTATGCAATCTGGGGTATAATGGTTGACAAAGTGTATCGCTCAAAGATAACAGACATCGACGAGTTGAAGCAGCGAATTTTCGATGCTTGGAATGAAATTAATCACAAATTGAAATAGGGAATTTTTTTTTTGTATCCTATTTAAGTACACATGTACAAATTTTCAATAAATTCCATTAACAAAAAACCGTTTTATGATTTTTATAAAGTTGGCTTACTTTTTATTGGCCCACCCTGTACATTGTCATGGTACATTTACCACCGTTAAACTAAATCCATTTCAATCAATATGACTACATTATAAAAACATTATTTCATTTGTTTGTGTAGATAGTACAGAATATGTAAGAGACTATTCTGGCCCTTTCACGACCTTAGTGGTGTATTATTTATTGTACATGGCCATAGACCACCTGTAATGGAGGAAGAAGCACGATCGCGGACAATGTATAGGACAAGCCACAACCTTCCAGAGTTGGGCATTGAAGAAATGAATGGGAAATAACTTAAACCGGAAAAGGAAATTCAAAACATATAACAGTGCCTAATTTCCTAAATCAATTTTGGGCAACAGTCGAAACGGGAAATACTAAAATTGAGAGAGGGAAATAAGAAATTAGAAACAAAATTGGAAACTATTAACCTTTAAAACTGAATCCTATGTCATGAAGTTTCTCCAGTTTTTACAGGAACAGGTAATGTTGGTATAACTGAAATCCAGTTCATTTTAACAAACAAATTAATTCCAAAATGGATTGATTCTGCATCAAGTATTAATAGAAGGGCCATTGTGTCGACTGAATCCACTAAAGCTTCATAAACTACAGATGACGAAGAGATATGTATTAACTATATATATCCTCTTACACGACCCCCAGCTAGGGTCATTTGGCAAAATAAAAATCGAAACTCCATTCATATCTAGTGACAACCGAGGACAATGGCCTAAAATCATCAGGCTTCATAACTGTTCGCCTTCTGAAATAATTAGGTGGGCATGTCAATCACCCTGAGGTAAAACAACAACAAACGCCAGGCTAGCGGTTAGGATGTCCAGCAAAAGGAGCGTCCATTGTTCGGAAAACAATAGCAGGTTGGATAAAACGTTGGAAAGTCATGAGCTGCAGCCATGTTGCAAATAGATCACTCTGCATCGATGCCCAAAATCGGAGGTTCGGAATTCCTTGAAAACCCAACCCTGGCAACTGACACGATGTGGGTGGCCCCATCCCTAAAACTTCAAATCAGAGCATGTCTTTCAGCAACCTCAAAATCCCTCACTTTCAAAGTTACAACTCACCTTTTAGTCTTTGAAAGACAACAACCAGCAGCCATTAACTGGTAACAAGTGCGTTGGTTTCCTCAGCTCCTATTCACCTTTCCTTTCTAATTGCTTTCGACTAAGAGTAAATTTCCTCCCTCGACATATACCATCGATTCACTTTCTAATCCAACCTCCCCAAAAGCAACCCAACACGAACCCTCAGTGCACTAGATGCCAACAAAGATGGCGAAGACATTTCAAACAACTTTAAGAAACGTTATCTTCATTTCGAAAGAAATTACAAGCAGTTTTTTTTCCTCATCTGTAAATGAAACCGTCGATAAAAAAAAAAAAAAAAAAAAATTCGATGATTCGAAATTATGCATTAAAAAGAGAAATTTAGCAGTTGAAGGAAAGAATGCTGGAGTAGCTATTGGGAAATCAGGAGTGCGTGCATTGTGTGTACAGTCCTAACCTGAAACTTGGGCTAGGGAAATCCGTCTATATAGGCGCTACTACTACAGAATGTAGAAGCTCTGGAGATATGATGCTTTTCATAATGTTCTATTGTTATGTCTTTTGAAATCCGGTTTGTAAGAATGTAGGCTTTTCAGAAACGACGCTGGTTTACATTTTATTTGGCGTGGAAGGATGATTTTTTTATCGTTAAAAACGAAATGGCATTCGGCAATGACGAGATAGCTAGCTTTTCCTTCTTAAAGGGTGCTACAATAAATATCTGAAATCTAGAATTTCCAATAATAACTTTGCAAATTTTGAGCATGGATGGACTCGAGCTTGATTTTATGATCTACAAGCTTGGATTCGTAAATTAATACAGTGATTTACAGAGATCTGAAGAAATGAATATTATCAAAAATAAAATCATTGCAAAATCACCACGTTTATAACATCAACCATGTTCATGATATATTTTAAAAAATATTCAATTTTAAACTCTCTATGCTAGATTTTTCAAACTGCGTTTGGGTGACAAATTATATACAGAAATCCTTGGGGGGAAAAAGGTGGCTTAGCAGAATAATTCTGAACCCCAAATGCCTGGCCCGTTATCTAAATCAGCAGACGTCTAAGAAAAACTAAGGATTTTTATCCATAAAAGTAGGTGCATGTGCATAAGTTGCCCCTTTAAGGCGGTCAACCATAAGCACTCGCGAATACATACATACGATGCCCCCATTTTCATGCCTGTTTGACCAAATCTTTTCCGAATTTTAAACCGAATTTGAATATTGGCACACGCTGCATGTTCAGAGTTTTCGTAAAAGTAGATTCGTCATGCCAATCCTGATATGATACACTATATGGAAAACAAACCATTCTTACAAAAAGTAATTCAAGTAGACGTCACGTAATTTAGGTCAATAAAATTGGGTTTTATAATACACTCTTTAATAGCTACTATAAAAAGCATATGTCAGCAGTTTAGGGGTGACTGTTACGCCATAACGACGCATAACTCGAATAATAAATCGTAACGCGGGGCATTTACTGCGTAGTTACAATTTAGGGTGGTAACCAAAATTCTATTCACCATGAAAATAATAAATGGGCGTCTACTACACAAATTTCCTAAATATTCATTAATTTTTAAACAACAAAAAGTTGCACATTTTAAACAGAACAAAATGTTACGTAGCATTTATCCAAAAATATACATATGCATACTATAGATCTCGTAAGATTGCACGCTATATCTAAATAGTTACCTGATGTGCATAAAAAGTGAACCAAATACATGTCGATAGACATCTAACGCTGTTGTGAACATCTGAATTCTGAGATATGTGATCTCCAGGAACTGAATATTCTGAGCTGGTGTGAGACTGGAGTTCTACGAGCAAGAAAAATTTGTCAGCTAAAGGGCACTCGTAGTATATCAAGTGATCAGAAATACTTGTAGAGCTTACTATCTAAACTATAAGTTATGTGGCCTGCAGACAAAGGATATTCTAAGCTGTTTTGATAATGCTCTTGTTCTGTGAGCAAGGATTCTTGTCAACTAAGTGCACTAGTATATCAAGTGACCTAAAATACTTGCATAGCTTACTAACCATCTAAACTATACGATTTGTGGTCAGCAGACAATGGATATCCTGAGTTGTTTTGATAATGCTCTTGTTCTGTGAGCAAGGATTCTGGTCAGCTAAAGTGCACTTGTATATCAAGCGATCTAAAATACTACTTGTAGAGCTTACTAACCATCTAAACTATAAGTTGTGTGGTCTGCAAACAAAAGGATATTCTGAGCTGTGTAGAGAATATTCTTGTTCTGTGAGCAAGGATTCTGGTCAGCTAAAGTGCACTCGTATATCAAGTGATCTAAAATACTTATAGAGCATAAGATATATATGATATGTGGTCTGCAGACAACGGATATTCTGAGCTGTTTTGATAATGCTCTTAATTTTGTGAGCCAGGATTCTGATCAGCTAAATTAATCTCTTTAAGTGATCATGAGAGCATGCATGCTTCATTTAGAAATAGTATAATAAGTCCATAATTGAATATATTTTGCACATACGTACAGTGCAAACATACATTTTTAGAAAAATCAGTTAAAAATAAAACTCTCGATCACTGAACATACTTTAGTTATCGGGTCCACCAGGTTGCATAGCAACTACAGTCCCAGAAAACAATAATGGTCCATGTAGAATTTGCCAAATTTCTTCACTTTCTGCTGTGATTGCCTCGGGTTTTCGAAGACGTCCCATCTCCTCTGCTTTAAGCAAAGGTAAATGAAGCACGGCATGCACGAAATAAATCAGTCGTGCTACTTTTATAGAGATGGATGTAGGTCGACGTTTCTCATATCCTGTCTTTATTTACAGAGCGACTCCTGAAATTCTTCGCTCGCTAATACATTGGTGCAGCGCGCTATTGAACTCTGCAGATATCTAACTAAATGCAAGATCATCGCTATAACTTCAACATACATATATATTTCCAGGAAAGGCAGAATACACCGCACGTACATAGACATAGAAAGTTTATTCCCTCGTCATTTCCCTTATTTTGCCGTGTGTTTTCTCCTTAGCTGTGCCTGCTGTGCTAGTGTCCTCCCCCCTGAAATCTCTTCATTTTCCAAACTCCCCCGCTGACAAGAGCTAACTTTTAATATCTCCAGAGATGAAGGCAGCATAGCATCCAATTTGCATTTCGGTGTGGGCATCCTACAAAACCCCCTCGTGTAAACATAAATCAATAGGACGACAGCAAAGAGCAATAAACAAGAGGATGATGAAGCAATGATGATGATGATGATGTTGATGAAAATGATAAACTCGGAGCAAGCCCGGGCTTAACTGTTTTCCGAGGGTGTTTGTTGAATTGCGTGAAGAAACAGAAAACTAATGACTCAAATAGAGGCTACAAAAAAAAACCGAAAAAGGTTCTAGAAACTAAAACAACGTCTTGCACGCAGATACCTGAACACGGAACCGGGAATTTATTATTCGAAAAGGCGTTTTGGGGATGAAATTAATTGGCGAGTTCCTCTTACCAAGTGCAGACTATGGCATGAGAAATAATCCACATTTATTGATTTTAATCAATCAGTTCTAGTCTCTACAAGAAGATTTAACAGTGGTCATTTTTCAGCCGCTGAGTCAAAAACTTTAAGAATTTTTATTCAAAATGGATTATATTTTAAACTAATTTTACTATTTCCTTATTATTAACCTCACGTATTTATATTAAATTTCCACGTGGTAATTTCAGCGATAGTAAAGCTCACCCTGGTTGAAAAATTGCATATTGGCAGTTTGATACAAATATGGATATATGTATAAGTATATTCAAGCACATTTTCCGATTTTCTTGATTTTCAAAGATGATGGGCACGCCTGAAAATATCCTACAATTGTATACCTACTCCTGTACCATTACAATAAACTTACTAAAAACTGATTACTGATTAATTCAAGTTGCAAATAAATAACACAAACACGGAATAAAACTAACCACGATTCCCAGTTTATGCTACTAGTCACTACAGATCTAAGCAACAACCCAAGTACAACATGCAAAGCAAAATTTGCAAAATTTCTAAACTGCAGAACCTTATTCTTTTTAATAAGACTACTTTCGCAAACGTAATATAACATTCTAATGACATTTCTTATTCCAAGTTCATGCATAAAATATATTTCATCTATTGTATTCCTATAGCAGTCATACCGTTTATTTAATGAGAAAACTTTGGATCATTCGGAGTGAATGCATTTTCTGAAATAACGATTCTTCTACAAAATCATAAACTTAGCCAAAACATTACATTTCTTATAATTAATTACTAGAAATTTGAGCAATTAATAAGGAATAATTTGTAAAAGTATTTCATGTACATAGGTACTGTTTCATGACATACATGTTGTTATTACTTAGGCATCCTTGCCTATAAGCAGGTCGTCTTTAGGTTGCGATGGAGAAGTATTTTGAGCTCTGCAAATAGTTGACAATCTCACAAAAACTGTATCATAAAGCTTTGATATGTTTACAAGTTGATGAAATGGAGCAGAACGCGCAGAAACAAATTCGTGGGTTTTCTTGAAAAGAGAACTGCAATCCCACGTAATTCTCTACCTTTTTCTAGCCTCACTTTACCATAACACACTCGAGTACACTCGGAAAGATCAACCATGGATGCTCCACTCTTTTCTACTAACATTCAGCAATATATTCTTCTACACGATATAATAAGTATCATTACATCTCTAACTGTCACATTCATGGGCCATTAAATATATAACGTCTCAAAGGAAAAGAATTTGCATTTTACGAATGAACATGGCAAAATTTACTGAAATCTTTTTTGTGAATCTAACTTAAAAATGGAAATATTCCTTGTACAGTTAGACATATTCGAAATAAAACATGGTATATATTGGGTTCTCTTGTAGTATAAGAGAAGCCATTTCTGGCTCACTTTATATTAGTGTATCGTCTGAACCCTTGTATTCATTCGTTAAATTTTGTACTTCCTTATCAAGGTTAAATCTTGTAGTTACCAATGATTTATGATTCTGTCTAAGATCATTTAAACTTCTTGTTTCTTGCTGAAGAATTTCCATTTTCGATGTAACTTGTGTTTTTAAAGAATCCAGCTCCTGTTGTTTATCAGGAGGTACAACAATTACATGAGTAAGGAAGGCATTCAGGAGTTGCATTCAGGTTAAAGCTGTTTTTTGCATGGAATGATGTTATTTTAAGAAATTGAAATGTACAAAAAAAGAATAAAAGTATAAAGTGAGCCAGAAATGGCTTCTCTTATACTACTTTCTCTTACTAAAGAATCCTTAAATTATAGAATCTTACTCGGTTAAAGGAAACCAGGTAAGGTATTGTTGGTCCTACTGCATTACAAATGTTTTATTGAACATTTGAAGCTCGTTGTTATATAGTATATCAGTTACAATTTTCTGGTTCGTTTTCTTTTATTGCTGCAAGTCAACCATTTTATGAGAAATTTCTTGGGAAAAGAAGGAGACAGAAATCCTATATTGAAATCTTTCTTGGCAGACTACGAGTGTACGATAAAGCAACTCTCATTACTTATTCTATGAGTAGGTAATCACCTGCACTTTAAATATTCAATGCAAGTCTAGAAAGTGAACTATTTAAATCAGTATTTAAAGCAAATAAAGAGTTGAATTGATGTCAATTTTAGAGAAAATGTGATATTACGGTCACTGGGTTAATTGACAAATATTGCAAAGCCTAAATATGTTTAAGTATTAGTTTGCATTGACTGCAATTATATGCAGATATACTATAAACATATTGATAGGCGGACTATATTTTGGTCTGGTGTATATTCATCCAACACATTGTGTTTTCATTTTTCAATATCGTTTGAATTTTGCAGCTAGTATAAATGTGAATTGCTACCAAATACACAAATAAAAAGAAAATCTGCATGATACGAATCTATTTGGGATGACATTTCTTTTGATGCGTCTTCTCAATGTCAATTTCCCCCATAATTTGTAGATTTGTTGAATGTGCACTTTAGCTATCATTTTCAATTATTGCTAAGGATTTCATCCGTGGATGAATACTCGATATACGCGGAGTTGCTATGTAGCATATCACGAATCTGGGTTGAACTGCCCAGGAAAAAAAAATGATGAAATATTGATATCCTTCCAGTACCATTCAAGCAAATGCACAATCCTTATAATGCACTAAAGGAACTAAAGGAGGAACGAATCTATATGAAAACACGTCGCGTTTGTGAATATTGACGACTTTTCTCTTTCTATTCAATCAATGTTCAGCTATTAAGGTATTGAATATGCATTTTCTATGACATTTGACCACACAGTCTGTCACAGGAGCATTTGCATTCATACTAAACGCGCCAGCATTAACCAGATCGAATCGCACTGAAACGACACTAGCCATTAGAACTTCTAGCAGCACGCAGAGGAATTTGAAAAATGTCGATTTGATAATTTCCCAGAAAAGTCTTATTATGTTTGCAAGAATATGACACCCGTGTTGGGATTTCCATTACGCACCAAAGTGCCTTTTGTCTCTTCGCGCAATACACAATGTTACGTGGAGAAGGGCAGTGCATTAGATTGCATTTGCATAATTTGAAAATGCCAAAAATAGCGATGCATGCATAAAAGCAATGCGTAAAACTAGAAAGGCTAATTCAAACTGCAGGAGTAACAAATACAAAAGAAAGAAAAAATGAATGTTAGGTTACAGCCACTAAACTCGTTCCATATCTTTTTTTTTTAAAGAAAATATTATTTTCCAGTTAAGTTCAATTTATCAACTTAATATACATTGAATTTTGAAATATACATGCTATATGTACCCATACAAATAATAAATGGATGGATGGAAGGGAACACTGGCTGATAAAAAGGGTGGTTATCCAATACAGTTTCTAGTTTTGGATTTTCCAAAAATATAAATACAGAACATAAAGTAGCTAGAACTTATTACACGTAATTATAAAATAGGTATTCTTGTGCTTTATATCACGTCCTTATGGCCAATGTACGTTAATAACTTACATCATCAAAATATCAATTTATGTACCTAGAATGTGCACTATTACCAAATAATCTATTACAAAAAAAAAAACAATTCAGCCAGTAATGCCATTAAATAGGTACTATTAAAAGGATACAATGGAAGTTAAATTGTATTCGTACAATTTTTAGGGAAAATAAGGAAACTGAAATGTGCGACTTTAAGAGTATTCACATGAACATTCTAGTCATATATGCAATAAAGCAAAAGGGTCAATTAATCAGTACTTAATAAATTATTCCCTTTGCTCTTAATATAGCAATTTATCTGGTCATGCAGTAAGTTACTTACATGTATTTTACGTCAGTTTTTTTTTTATAACTGCTGGATTCATAACTTCAAAACAGTATCCAAAGTGTCAGAATTATTATTATCTCTCAAGGGAGCATATTTGAAAAAAATAACCGCATGAAATTACAAATAATAATATAGTAACGCGTATCCTGATCTAGTTGTGGGGATATAAGAATATATAATTTTTGGAGTATCAGCCCTCCAACGACACTTTTTTGTGTGTCTAAAGTTATAGAAAAATTAATATTCGTCCCACCATTTAGTAAATAAATCGTGTATCTGACAATGCTGCATTGTAAAGCTCAACTACTGTACATAACGCCCTAAGCTAAATATACAAAATCTAAAGCAAAGTAAAAAATGCTTTCAGGGAACGTAGATGAACGTTCACAGGATATACCATTGTCTATCAATTAAAATATAATTACGATATATACACTGTATAAACACAGCACACGTTTCTTTTGTTATTAGAAGAAGGCATGCGCCCTTCAAAGTGAAGATTTTTTATGTCTGATGGAAGTTTGTTGCTTTCGTGCACATTAGAATGCCCATGAATAATAAATACGAATGCATACAGACTTGTTAAATTTTAATGTATAGCTAAACGAACGTTTTCTTGCATTTTTGTTCAATACAATAGAAGGTAATACGTGCACGTTAGCCGCATTTTCGTGCCCTTTCTTTGATTGAATACGTCTTCGAATCGTTTAAATTTTGATGTGAAGGCCACGTTCCTTGACATATAATTTGTAAGAGTATTTTTAAACAACACGTGTATCCCAATACAAAAATCAAGTAAACAAAGGAATATATTAGCTGGACGATGATATCACCAATACATTATGCATTTCAATGAAAAATGTATATTATACGCTTGCATGTTGTAAGATAACGTGAATATTGACTTACATATTTTGAATTGAAAACGCAAAATTTGGACAAATTCACCGTAGATTAAACAAGTGGTGACATTTTGTTTCCTTATATATTTTATATGAAGAGATGAAGATAAAAAAACAGAACTGTATTGATTTATTTGTATACAGTATTGTGTATTTGACAGGTTCCTGTATTTAGCATTAGAAAATACTGATTGCACGCTGCAGGACGTCTTGAGTAAAACAAAAAGTTAAGAAACTAAATTTTAAGTACTACAATTTGCTTCTAGACATGTCAAGTATTAAGAATTTCTTTGGCATAAGAAGTACTATGAATTGAAAAATTCGGAGTTACGTGACTACTACCAATATATTTAGAACACTATGCGATCCTGTAAGCTCAATAAGAAAGTTCTGCCCCATATTTTTGGCAAACCATACGTACCCCAGAGCTTTTAAGGAAGCCATCTTACGTTAGAAGCAAATTTAATTGACATGCCAAAGTAATGATCAAGTATGTACGTTGCTTTTGAAAGCACAGACTCCTTCAATTTAAAGTGTCCTTGGAGTATTATAGGTTTTGGTCAATTTTGTACTGATCCTTGTATAGAATTACTTAGCAGAAGATACCACTAAATTTGTAATTCATTGCATTAGTAGCCTAGAGCTCCAACTGGAAGGCAGAATTTGTCTAAAGAGTAGATAAGGATAATTCTATGATCTAATTTGCATTGGCCAAGTGGTGTAATATTACTACATAGATCTACACTAGGTCCCAGACCACGCATTAAGCCCACCAATTCGATGGTATCGAATTAATCAGAATGAACAGCTAACTGTGTCTTTACAGCTATTACGGTTTTTTCAACCTTATACAGCCTTATTCAACTTCAGCAACCTCTGGTGTCGTGTGGGCCTATAGCATAGTAAATCCAAGATTGACATATCCTTTTACTCCAGAAGTGGAAATTTTTGGTTGTATGCTAAAGCAAAATTGCCTGAATTTCAGCATACTGAATTGTATGTGCACTGTTATTTTCGGGCTAGTATTGTATTTCCATAACCGGTTATTAATGCCCAAAAAGTATTCTAAAATGATTATGTCTAAAGGCATGATTACATACATATGCACAGTACTGAGTAAATAATAATAACAGTATCATGAAGGTTAAGACTTACAAAAAAGTTTTCATGAAAACCACAAAACGTTTTATCCCCTGGCTTAAAGGTCTATGCACGAAGAACATTTTCTTTCTGATGGCCCTTAGTTCACATTTCCCCCATATGTCACACGCACACGCGCGCACATCGAGGTGTAATGTTTGTACTTAGGGAAATTATGGGAGTAATTCTCTGCCATTTTAATACCGCATATTTCCATGAGCCATACTGGAGGTTGCAGCAGCCTGTAATGTCATTTGAAGAAGAAACATTAAGTTTGTCCCTTAAAAACGACTCTCATTTGGCACCAGGAATGCTTCTAAACAATGGCCAAAGACAAATTAGCACTTCAGAACCCAGGCAAAAACGTGGCTCATAAGAGGCGGAAAAATGCACAGACGTGACTGGTTTATGTATAGACATGTGCATGAAAAGAAGGAACGGAATGATTTACAAGCGGTATAAAAAGCTTCATAATGACGTGGGAGAAATTCCTCAAATGACTCAAATGTTGTAGCTTCAAGTACATTTATCAATCTTGAACTTTCAACTTTTTTAACGTGTACAGATGCAAGCCATTATGCATATCAATAACACATTGAAAAACATGGATAAAAACCAAGCATGCAAACTGTATTTTAACAAACTTCTAAACTACACCAAAAACTACTTCTAAAACTATTGTGAGTCATAAAAAAGTAGAACCCAATAAAAAATCACAGCTTCGTGAAAAATGAAATTTGGCACTTTCATAGAAAAAGTGTAGAAACAAAAAACTTTTTCCGGAAACGCGACAAATCTCGGATTTTTTAGTTTTACAACAAGACGGTGCTCCCGCTCACCGTGCTCAGTTTCCGTGAATCGAACCCAACCACCCAATCTAGTGGACTACAACATTTGGGGAGTTTTCCAGGAAAAAGTTAACAAATCGAAGATTAATAATATGGAAGACTTGAAACTACAAATTAAAAAAAACTTGGATAGAATTCGACCAGCGTATAATTGATTCGTCAATCAAAGAATGGCGTGTTAGACTCCGGGCTTGTGTAAAGGCCACCGGAGAACATTTTGAGCATATTTTAAAATTCATTTATGTTCCTACACTATTTTTCCATGTAAGTGCCAAATTTCAATTAAATCGAAGCATTTTTCACGAAGTTGTGATTTTTTTATTGGGTTCTACGTTTTTATGACTAACAGAGCAGATTTCAGAAATGTTGTTTTAGTGCTAATTGTGATTTAATGTTGAATTTTGGAAAACATTAAATCCATAAAGTGCCTATAATATATGTACTTAAAATATTGTACACATTTTAGTTTAAATATCGATATCATCCCAATTGAATATTTTCCATTTCTATCTTGAGTTGCATAATAACTGCACTTTTTGCAAAACTTTGTCTATGTGACAAGTACAATGGAGAGATGAATAACAGAGGTTGGATTATACGAGTAATATAACTTCGTAAAAAAAAAACATTAAGACCAGCCAACTAACGATGAAAATACGTGAGGCTTTTCAGCGTAAAATACACAATTTTTTGTATTCAATCCTGTAAAGGAAAAAGCTTTTATTTGGATGTGAACAAATAGGAAATATTTCATTCTAGACAGGCAAGAGATATCGCAAGATGGTCGTTATGGCATCGCAAAAATTCCTATAGAGTTTTGGAACATACTGCTTGTTGTATTATTATTGTCATTATGAACGTCGTCATTAGCAATCAGAAAACATGCTTTTCATAGCAATTTTAAAGGAAAATGTGCCGCTGGTTTGGATGAAATTCATTCCTAGCAATGAAGCCACAGAGAACTTCTAACAAATAAGGAGAATAAACCAAATTTGATTAAATCTCCGGGCCGACTTTTATTTATGAATGACACGAAAGTCTCTGTTTCATACGAGAATATATTAGAAATTCCGTGCTTCCTGAAAAATTGATTTGTTTTCGTCGTGTCCCACTCTCGTTAACATTCGTAGTAAAGTGTTAAATCTCATCTATAGTAGCTGAAATTTGCATTCAAAAATTGACGCAAATGTCAACGACATGGGCATGCTTTAATGCTGCTTCGGATCGATACATTTATCATAATTATGCACATCAAAAATTGCTTAATTTTGCGAATTAAATGTAAATTTAATGCTCAAAAATATTCACCGAATTCCAATACACACGATTCAACCTGGATTAATTAACATAGCAGAACAAATTTAGGTATGTGAGCAGCGAAATTTAAGAGGGTCATCTCCGTTTAGAATAAATATACAATGGCATGAAACATTTCATCCCTTTCTAATAGTAATACTTTATTGTATAATGGAATAAATTGTAATCCATTCGTAATTATCGATAATGCAGCAATGAAGTTATGTACAAAGCGATTAACAACTTATAGAAGAAGTCTAAAGCAAACTTTAAACTAGCTATTTTTGGATCTGTAATAAATAAAATCCAATGCAGGACTTATCAAGCAAAATGCAAATTTAGCACCCCTAACGACCTAACGATAGGGCTGCGTCCTATATTATTGTGCACAATTAATTCGCAATTTTGCAATAGAGAGGGAGTATAAAAATGCCCCATTAAAATTATTAAACTTGCTTGCTGCTGATAGCGAAATAAAAAAAAAGAAAAAAAAGCAGTTGATATTTGGAACATATCCAACTTGGGACTGCACGAAATACTTGGGGAATTAAAAGAGTACCTAACGAACTTGAAGGGCTGAACAAAATACGCCATGGGAGCTACTATGTGTTTAGCACATAAGTTTGACAGGCTACAATTATGTACATAGTATAAGGCACTAACGCGGAATTGTTTGCAATTGATTAAATTTTTAAAATATAATGCTTGCATGTGCAATGTACATATGTATCGTACAAAGGGGTCTGCAGACTTTTCGGTATGCAGCTCAGTAAAATAGGATCTCGTTATCAAATAAAATAAGCACGCAAGCATTACTGTCCATAATTTACTGGCTCTACCTAACTCTGCATTAAAACGAAGCACGCAAATGAACCAAGGCGCAATTTTCAAATTTTTCAAATAACAGTCGCTATTAATTTACTTGAGGTAATCCTTAGATTAATGCAAAAACACAACAAAACGGTGTTGTGAATTTATTCTTGCAATTTTTGTAATTTTTTCTTTGTGAATGAAAAAAAAGCGTATTCTAAGAATTTCAAAGCATATTCTTTTCCGCGGATAATATAATCAGGGTTTCCTGTAAATTTGCTGGAAAAAATTCAACCATATATCGAGGATATATCAGATCCCTTAAATTTGCAATGATCCTTCCCAAGATCAAATACCACGATATTTGTTCTAAAAAGTCTGAAAAATGTTTTTATAAAGAATTTTTTTCCATATTTCAAGCAAAATTCCTTCAAGCCTAATTTCAGTTCCCCACAATCTTCTTGACACACCCAAAATGTGTTTACATTTGTCTAAATGTAATTTAAGAAAAAAAGAATTAATCAGCCTTCATTGGAATTATGAATCACCCGGTAAATAAATTAAAAGGGTAGTTGTTGCAAGTGAGGCTATGTAAATTAATGTTTCCAAAGCAAATTGAATTTGTGAAAAATACATGCCTATATTTTACGGCCTAAAAATATACACCCTGTTCATGAATATTGAAATACGTTTATTCGTAAGCTTAATGCCGTACTAAATTCCTACTTCTTATTACGTAATTATGCGAGTAAACCATCTCAAAACTACCGATGCATTTGAAGAGCTCGTCAGATGTTTCGATCACAGCCCTGTCCTAAGTATCAAATCGATTTCAATTATAATTAACATGAATTTTGCATTAATGCCGAAGACGGAGATTCTGGTGTGAGATTTTGAAATCAATTTTCTTCACACCAGATTATTCTGCAGAGTCACGAAACCTTTCATTCACACGCCGTGATTTCGAAAGACGGTGAAGTAGGCTCAAATTTTGTGGCTGCAATTTGCAATAAAAGTTTATATTATTATCCCTAAACGACCCAGCTGAACTGAGCCAATTTCGTTTATTATTTCCTTATTCCACACTCAATACCTAAACCAGCCCTTAACAGTTTCATACCAACTCTATAGCTGAAACGCTCTTCCTTATTTTTAATCGGGCATTAAGCATTAAACCAAATAAACACAAAGCACTGAGTTGTGCTTTGTGTTTATTAGTGCAAGGTTGATTCTCATATTTCGCAAGCAATGTTGATTCATCAATTAATAGATGATGACGCCAGCACGATACTTAAGCTTTTTTCTCTCCATTAATTGCACTAATACACATTCCTACAATAATGTTCACACTCACAACCCAAAGCTGTAGTTTCAGGCTTATAGAAAAAGTTTCCCTCCAGCTTAAAAAACCCCACACTTCATATGATATCAAAATTGAACATATGATCGAATAAAATTACAATCCAGAAGTGACAGACAAGCAACATCCAATGTTGTTTAACTAGACCATCCGTTGATGAAATCCATTTCCCCATCACTGATTATGCTCAATTTGATTTCAGATGACTTTATGCCATCACCCTACATCTCACGATGCAGTGCAGAAGTGCTCTAGGAAGAGCAGTCTTGTCTAGTTTGTTACACTGCTTCAACAACAACAACAAACAATTTCAAAATGTATTGCACAAGGTTGACGACAGCCAAAAGCATAAAAGTCCAAAGGTAAAAATAAGTTGTTAAAGGGGATGAAAGGATGGTTTGGTTTCCATCATTCATGTGAACGAGACATATCAAAGAACGCGTACACCAAGATGGGTTGACTTAATGATATATGCAGACAGGCTTTGCAATCCCTCTAGAATAATGTCTAAATCTTTGATTCTCCTTCATGTTTTTACGACCAAGTTCATATGGTCTATCGGTCATATTACATGTCTACGTCTGGTTGCTTTTGACGGTGACTCCAAATCCAACGCATTCGTGCTATATAATTAAGAATTTCAAGCAGATACACTGATTCCGGTACATTGCCCTGGTCAACACCGAGTTAATTTTCACATTTTCAACCATTCCACGAAGCTGTAGCTTTGCAGTTCCATAAATGCATGACTCCATTATCCATAAGCGTTGTGTGACTTTTAATCTTTATAGTAAATAGCAAAAATAAGGAAATCATACCTGTGCAGCAATATCATAATGCATGCACTGGTTTAAAATTCTTTGCATCATTAATTCACCGACCATAAAAACTGAACAATGTTTACAATTTACAATACTGTATGCATGTTTGGATGTTGAAATCACTTCCAAATTGAACTCAACGATAAGTTACATGTGAACTATTTATTTTAAACAACAAGAAGTTAAGAGAAACTGAATTTGACAAGAATTCCAATAGAAATATATAATTCCAAATAAGCACGAGATTGCACGAGATTTAGAGTAGCATGTGCACATGCACGTGACTGTGACGCCACACATGCAATCCTATCCTTTACAATGGGTGAATTTGCAACGACACTCACATCCAAACAAAAAGAGATTAAATAAAAATAAAAATTGTTTAAAATAGCTTGATAAATAAGCAAGGTCATACGCTTGTCGTTTTTCACTTTAAAATAGTAGATTTTTAAAAAATTAATAAACAAGTTTGAAAAATGTCCGTTATTTTGCACACGCTGCCAGCAGGTGGC
>JAQGAE010000800.1:0-29610 GCA_034696685.1 Julus scandinavius | reverse complement strand
GAAACTTGCTAGTACATGTACATTGTATTCACTTATATGAAGAATGTTCTGTTCCCCCTCATATTCGTATAAGTGAGGTTTATTTACACAATTCACTTATATGAAGTATTCAGTTTTAAGAAGAATTTTCTGTTCCCCCTCATATTCGTATAAGTGAGACTCCACTCTATCATAATTACTATTGAATAATGATCAGGAAACTAAGACTGATTAATCTACGGTTTGAGAGTGAAATGTAGTTGCAAATTCGATTTGTCTTAAAATGTTGGACACATTTGCATTAATCTTAAAAGTAAGCCTTTAAAAGAGGCCACTTACCCCTACAATATAAGTTCAGTGTTATAAGGATAACTTTCAATTTTATCTGCAAAAAATGTGCTAAATTTGCATTAGATTTTAATAATAGGAGTACTCAAACGAACTTTTCACTTGGGCAGTTGGACTATCTACATGTGGCCCACATATGGTACACATGCGCATTAGATTCAAGCAGCTCTGCCAAGGTCCACAAGTTGAGTGTCTTATGCGAAATGGGCACAAATGCAGCTCGCCCAGGCCTGCCAAGATAAAGACTGCAAGATCAACTTACAGTTAAAACCTCTTTTTTTCTTCAGCACTTCTACAAGCCCCATTACAGTACCTCCAGCCAATTAGACGGTGTCATTTTAAAAAAATCGGGTCAGCACATGTACAATGGCCCCAATTAATTGATTAAACTGCAGACATGTGCGAAATTGTGGGGTTTATTTGAGTAACCCTAATGTATCGTATACCATTTTGCATGAAAACCCATGATACATATTACTGCTGAGCTTTCTTCATATTTTGGTAATTCTATTTGTAATGTACAATGTAGTTTAAGTTTGGGTCAAACAGCACACACCATCTCAAAGAGCGTGCTTGCAAAAGTTGCAGATATAAATATTTAAATAATAATAATAGTACGAATTACCATTCAGCTCCTTATGTCTGAGCTATATCATTGCCCTACATTTTATTATGAGTATATGAAAGTAATAGTTTTTTATGTAGATGATAATTAGACATCGCGTTTGATTACAATGGGATAAACGACATACCTCCCACCGCCATATCCCTTGTATCTAGCCTTCCTATACTTTTAAAAGATTTCCCTTCTAAAAGCACGGCTATAGAAAACGCTCAGATCCAAGAGGAACACAATGGATTGTCCATGGACTGTTTTGTCGTTTAATAAGACTGTGAGAAACTCGGATAAACATAAAGGTGATCACGAAATGAAATTCACACGCACTAATTAGGACGGCTAGCGTGAAAAAGTATAGAGGGCGCGCTATATGCGTGCAATAGGATGAAGAATGGCCAACCTACAAGAGGATCGAAAGTCAATTAAAGAATAGAGAATGTAATTAACCCTGGCAGGAACGAGAGAAGAAGAAAAAAAAGGACAAGTTCTCGGTCGTTTTTTTCTACATGAAAATGACTGTCTCAAGTTGAGCATTGGTAAACATTGGTCAAGTTTGTCTGAAAGTTCTGCATTACCTAGCAGTGGAATCAAGTGGTTTTGTTTGGGAGCGTCCTTACCATCAACTCGTTTTACCATCAACTAACTCACTTTACCATATCAGTTCGAACCACTCTCATAATGAAGCATTCTCTGTCAAATTTTCTATCCTTGAGTTCAGCTACGACCAGAAAAACCATTAATATTTTTGCTCCTGTGTTTTTAATTAATGACCTCAGGTAAATTTATGTTCCTCAACGTCCCCTTGATCTACATGTACAGTACTGTTAGTCTCTGATTTGGTTAGGCGTTATATCAACGAATGCCAGCAAGTCATCATGAAAACAAGAACAAATACATAAAACTTGTTAAAATTCCAGTCTGCTATTGGGATACACTGACATGCATGACGTCAATTTTGGCACACATGGACATGGTACCAATGAAAAATAAAAAAGCGCAACCATGAAATGGCGGGCGTGTTCAGGTTCAGGCGTCCAGAGTTTGGCACTATTCTTTAAACATGGTGCCACTTTCAGCATGTTCACTTTGTGATTTATGGGATTCTACTATTAAAATCCGTTTTCGTGTAATGATTTACTCGTATTTAGCATCATTATTTTGAAAGGCATGGCCGGCTCTTGAAACACTCCTCACTGAAATGTTTTCCTAACTTTATACGAGGTCATCAGGTTTAAATAATGTAATGAAAACTTTTCTTAACGCTCGATTTAGATCATGCATCAAGTAGGCGTGAATAGCAAGATGCATCATTTCAACATTATTGTAATCGCCGATTAAAACATGGTAATCGGCGATTACAATAATCATGGAAAGGTGCCGCTCTAACCGTTAATCCCTAAAACAGGGATTTGAAGTTATAATTTGATTCGCATTAATTAAACGTTCATTTTCTGTGTAGTACCAGTTTTAAACAATTCTTAAATATTTATCCAAGTCTTTACACTTCAATTAAGCTGAAATCTATGTCGCTTTTTTGAAATCGCGAAACCATAACTTTAAAAAAATGTCAACGCCATCTATGATGCGTTCGGTGAAACCGCATTGCGCTCATGATTTACAATGACAAAATGGTGTCAAATTATAAATTTACAAGGAGTTATAAAGAGGGCATTTTGACGTGGCATAGTGGCTTTAAATTGACTTGTATGCAAATATATTAAGTTTTTTTTTCTCCTTCTAGAACTGCAATTGCATGTCTCCAAATTCTCATTTTCAAAACGTAACTTTTTATCTACATTTGACATAAGTTATATTCACCAACATATTTCCTCAATTACAAGGCAAGCCGACACGCATATCCCGACCAAAATGCAAGAAATGACATGATTAATCGACCTTATACATTATGATCACATTCACAAGCACAAATGCACACAAAAAATGCCTTAAATTACTCTGTCCCAAAAACATCAAACTTTCCATGCATACAGAGCAGCCATGCAGACAAAGATGTTAAAATTATTCCTTATACAATCTAATTAAATTTCAAGGTGTAGTGAAGTATGCCTTTTCTAGGTTAATAGTTAAGCGATAATGTTAATGAATTATTCTCGCTCAATAAAGAAATTTTCCACCGATTATATCACAATGAACATTCTCATTAGGTTGCTATCTTATTTTCCAATAAGGAACGAGGCTTTATTATTCAAATATGTCAGGTAATCCAATCATATGTATCTTGTTTTCTTTTATATCTTATATCAACTAGGGCACAAATTAATTCTTTGATGATGGAGAAGAGATTCTACTGAATTTATTCAGATTGATGGTTGAGATGTAAAGCACCAATTAGAAATTTTTACATCATTCGCTTGACATACTGATGGTGTTTGTTAGTTGTTGTTTTTTCTATTTGGTATATTAAAACTTACCTGTCGACACAAAATATATTTGGGTGACTTCCTATGTTTCACATTTTTTAAAAATATTTCCAATCACTACTAGTGGTTATTGTGTTATTTATATAATTACATGTAATTCTGGTTTAATGATAATATGTTATTCAAAAATAAAATAAAGAAATGTTAACTTTAATTAAAAATAAGGTTTACACAAAATCGATTGAAAACATTTGTTAAGCTTTGAAAAAAATCTCAATGTTGCCTTTGGTATGTTATGCATTGATTGATATTTGATAGTCAGAATAAGGTGCTACCAATGTCCGTGCAGTGGCCTTTGGCATGACACGCAACATTTTGCAGCCTACTTAATTAAAGTTGAAAACAGTTGTTTAGAAAATGGCCGTCGGTTTTGCTTCCATTTTTGACATTCATCCAACTGAAAGTAAATGAAATGTAATTCAGGGCATATTTGGCGGACATAACACTTTCACAGTTAAGGTGTGACTTGATATATTGTGTCTTGTCTGATTAGCAAAAAATAAACTAATTTCAGATGATGATGATGATCACCCTTGAAGTATAAATTTTCTGATAAAAACTAGTCCTCCCTTAGGCCAGTTGGTGTGCTAATCGACCATGACTGCACTTTTTGTGGTTTCTTTTTTTAAGAGTCTGTGGCATCAACTGTCTCTGTCATGTCAGTGTATCTTTGTGCTGCTAGATATGAACTTAATTTAATATTTGTTAATTAATCCGAAGGTAACTCGTTGGCAGCATTTGCTGACAGATGGACGAGGTTACGTGTTCAGTTTTATTCTATCTGATGTTATCCATACAGATGATTGAATCACTATGTCCTATAGTTATAAAGCTACAAATGCATTCTGTATAATAAAGACAAAAACCTGTTATTCGCAAATTCTAATACACTATTTCCTCCTCATTTGACAAACTGAAAATTGTTGATAATCTTCTGTCATCAACTTTCAATTGTTAAAAAATTGAAGAAGAGAATGATCAAAATTGCACATTTTCGAACAGATCAGGAACACTAACAGAACTGAATAACAAACTATAATCGTGACACTAAAAATGGTGGTTACTATTGTTTTATGGGCAGTTTTCATTCGATCAATAACTTTGTTAACAACGGATTTGCACCATAATGATAATGGATTGAATTAAAACGAAAACATCGTTTAATTTTAGTGCCTAATTTAACTTTTTGTTGTCGCCAGCAGAATTTTGGGTTCTGTGATCTTTTGAGCTAATCCTTGTTTAACAAAATTAAGAACCGAGGTCAGTAGAGCACAGTTGCATTATGTTGCCCTTTTATAAATTAACCTGAACATTGTAGGACGTTTTGGTATTTCATCCATTTTGTTTCCTTTTCACGTAAATCCTTTGATATCACTAATGGAAATTTCTTGTTCTGAAAAAGCTGTTTTGTTAACCGCATTCTAACTGACATTAAGCTGGTTCATTTGTAAGCACACTAATTATTATTATTGTTGTTTTTTTATTCTTCGGCAGATAAACATGGAACGATTTCAGAAATTAGCTTTTAGGTTTTATTATTGGGATGAGAAACGTTAAGAACTTCAATTTTATAATCCGTTATTCAAGTATACAGTATATTGGATTATATTTTAATGTATGTTTTAAATTGATCTCTTCTTTTAGATAAAATACTCATAACATTTTCTCATTCAATATCTGAACAATTCATTGTTGTTTAAGTAAATACTTAATATTTTTTTATTCGTCACGATAACTTAAATAATCATTGCAATGAAAAAGATTTTCCTGTGACCTTATTTAATACATTTAAGTCACCTTGTACTTGGCAGTTTAGTTTCTAAAGTATTTAAAATGAGGTGTAAGACCAGTGCCATTAGATTTTTTTTCCTCAAGAAAATAAGGAAAAGACTGATTTTAAATTCCTTTGTTCAATATTTGGTCAACTAGAAATTCAATTTCATTTGAGGTTTTAATATCAGACTTTCCTTCACTGTTAAATTTATGACTGATCTACATACGCATATTATTTGTAGGGCGTGAAATTTAATTTCATCTCTGGCAAATGCAAAAGATGAATAGAGAGTATATCTGTCAAGCGTGAAAGATAATGGTATTTATGAAAAACAGAAGTCTGACAGACCCTGGCTCACTTGAGTAATATCGATTTCTTACGCCCAGAAATTCAACATTTCATTGTAATGAAATGTATAGCATTTCTTTACAAGTCGTTTCCACGGATTGGAATTAGTATGGAACGGCGAATTAATTGTCCTCACTTTCTTTATGCGAACAAAAAAAATGTTGAAATCATTCCATTTTGAAGGTTGCTGACGTGTTTTATTCATTTTGTTTTCTGCACATTCATACATTTTCTTTACTATTATTATACTATATATTGAATTCGTGCGTAGCTGCTTTTCTGTATTATGAAAGCATTTGCAGCTAAGCAACTCCTTGAAACAACGCATACCCCATAATTAGAATTAACCAAAACAGCCTATAGATGCAAATGTCACTCAAATTACCAGATTTTTTTAAAACTGCACCAACCCTGTTTACTGGCTAGTATACATATATATATATATATATATATGAACACTATAGCTTCGCTTCACTTGCAATGCCAGATTGTGAATTTCTATTTTCAATTACGTGTACTCGTTTTCTTTGTTGTTTCTGAAAACGTTGAAAATGGATTTTAAAAATAACTAGGATTTCTTTATTCCCACAGTTGTGTTGTAAAAATGCTGCTTACATGTTCAAAAAAGCACCATTGTGGGGAAATAAATGCGTTTAGCAGGCAGGTCCTGAATGCGAATCTTTGTTTTAAATGTTTTCACGCCTGTAAATATAATTGCAGGTAGAAAGAAGAGGTAATTGATGAAACGAATCCATCATTACAGATGATCGAGGTTCGTTGAGGTTAATTTATGGGTTTTGATCTCTGTGTGTGTGAGCCTGTCATTTGGTTTCCAAATGACTTTCGATTATTTTGAGGACAAGTTTCCCCATTCCAGAGCAAACTTTCAAATTCCTCAGCATTACATATTTTTATGGCTTTCCGGTGATTTGGAATTCTAAAACAAGTTACACGAGACCAATGCACGAGAAATTGTGGTCCACCTGGCAAAGTGAACCACTTGATGTACCCATGGCATGCTTTGACTTATACGTGTGTATATGGGACACGTTTTTTTTTCTATTCGGAGCATATACAGAAGGAGTGCTGTTTTCATATTCAAACGCAATTTCTATTCCTACTTTACTCCCTTTATGAATCTGACCTGTTGTGTTGACCCCTGCCAGTGAAGAAGTTTATATTTATATGCTTTGTCCTGAGTATTTATGTTAACAAGCGGTTCTCTTCAAATTGTGAATGCTGCATTTCCAAAATTTAAATTCACTCTGCTCTATTCTTGCCAAGGAGGCTACCAACTCATTCAAATAGAAAACGTTTATGTGTAGATGAAGAATGGGGATTACTGAAACGATTTGAGAAATCAATGTTTGTTTTGCCCTATTATTGAACGGGCTTCGAGTTTGTTAATGGTACCCCAAACCATTAATTCAACCAGTTGATTAATTCAAACCTGTATGGATTTCTAAAATAAATCTGTCTTTCTGTTTAATGTAACACTGATTTCCTTGTCCAATACAGTTTTTTTTAAATGTTATTGCTCTAAATAGCAAATCCGGTCGTGGTCCTATTTTAAACTTTTCAAGAAAATTAGCATATTCGTCGGTTACCATCACAGACTGTTTTATTTTTAATCATACTAAACGCAAAATTCAATTTTGCATTTATTTTCGTGTTTATTGCAAATGCGTGCTTGGAAGTGAAATTAAATTTGTGATGAGATCGTAAATTTAAGCCGGCAGGACTTTTTGAATTTTACATTTTTTTTCAATTGTTTTTTTTTTTTTTAATTTAGTCTACTTGTTGCTAGTGACCCTTTAAACTATGCATTTCAGCCTAAAATTATCTTTTGTTCAGTCCTATTAACATAATTTCTTCCGCTTCTGACAATTTCACATTGCACATCTTGATTTGGAAATTTAATTTGCTGTTTTCTATCAAATTTTATTATGCATTTTATAGTCGGAAAAATTAATGAAATTCTTGGAATGTTTTTTAACCAGGTCTGAAATGGTCAACGTCCCCCTATAGCTATATTCTGCATAAAGTTATACTGGCAAATGTTAAATTAAAATATCGAAGGTGGACGCATACACGTGCTCAACATGACTTGCCCTGTATTAGGTACCTTGACGTTCCTCTGACATTCCATTGAAGTTATAATGCTACAAGGCGCCTACAGTATTTGAATTTACCAATTATTTTTTCAAAATATTTTATTTGGCTAACGATTTATTCGACGTAATTTTAAGAATGTTAACATTATTTTTTTGTAAACTTATCGAAAACTCGATTACAATGGCTATTCACGAGTTTTCTTAAACTCTCGTATGTGAGCCATTTAAAATGGACAAAACGTTATTTCGTTTTAAAAAAAAGTAAGTTTTCAAAAATAGTTGGTTTGCTATCAAAAAGGTCTATACTTTCGCCCTATAGTTTTCTTTTTTCTTTCCACGAGATTTTATTTTTTTAAACTCTGTCACAGTGACCCTGTAACATAAATGGGAAAAAATGGGCTGGTGTTGTTTCTGTATTAGATTTTTGTATTTTTTTTTTTTACTAAAAAGCGCATAACTTATTGACCACAGATGGTGAAATGCAGGTTTATTTATGCAGACTTTTCTGGGTGGAAGAAAAACTGAGGAATGTATTGCAATTTATTTGCTATAAAATTGTAACGGAATTCTCGTGCTAGTTTAAATTGACCTTATTTGGTACAGGTTATAGGGGGATATTTCGTGTTTTATGAAGGTTTAAAGACAACTATTGGTGACGTAGAAATGTGTTTATTGATGTAACTCTGCTTTGCCGGTGTACTTCATAGATATAGCTTGTTTGGCTAATGTGAAATTGTAAAGGTATAATAAAACGTGGTATGTTTTACGTGTGGAAAACTTGCCTTCATCAGAGCGATGATATTTTGATTTATTTCACTGACATGCAAATTTGATGTGAACCATGACGATGAGGGAATACAGAAATTATGTGGTTAGAAAATATGGCCAAATTAGTTTTTTTTACATATTTATCTTTTCATAATTCAGTTATTCACACGAGCATCCCGTGAAGATTTATAAAAAAAATAACAATTTCCTTTCCTGAAAGACTCAAAGTGAAATATATACCAAAATATATTTTCAATTAATATTAAATCAAGGATAATGGTGAAGGTTTTATATTTGGTTCTCTTGAAAACATTTTTATGTCATGGTATTGATTTCATGGTCAGTAGTCATACTTAGAATGCTTTAATGTGATCCTTGGAGTGTTTAGGAAGCGTGTTAAAACACCAGAAATTCAATTTAAGGTGTTTACATTGAGGACAGTAATTCTTGGATTTTTTCTTCTTATAGTAAATATGATTGTAAATGTTACACTCACCCACCATGAGATGTTGTTTGTGCCAACAATGTTATTTCCTTATTTTTCTGAGACAGCCTCAAGTGGTTGGTAATTTCAATGCGATGACATGATTCTTAGTCATTCTCCTAAACAAAACCTTTAATAAGTGCATTGTTATCAGTTGACATGGAAAAAATGTAGTTAAAACCTTTAAACCTACATGATGCCATGTGAACTAAATATGTTTTCTGAAGGCAAATCATGTTCTCTAATAATACACGCAAGCCATGGAAGATGACTTGAAGCATGCTTAGAACGTGCCATCGTTATTCAAAATTTGTAGTACAGTGAAGTTCAAGTCTAGGAGTGGAATACTTGGATTATTCCAAAAAACTCTAAACCAATTTTATAATCACCAAACAGTATGTTCTACACTCGGCTAAAATATACGTTCTGTCAAGCGGTCCAATGTGTGCTATGACAGCTAAACAGTTTTGATATAAGGCATAATGCTAGTTCGTGATAATATTTTTTAAGTAGACGATATATGGACAATTTAACAAGCTAAATGGCTACTTACAAGATTATTTCTGTGAACATTTAGTTAAGAAGGTCAATATTATCTACTATATAGAAATTGCAAGAATTAAAAAGTATACTTTATAGTTTTATTTCTTTTATTATATTTGTGTGTTAAAGCAAAGAAGGTCAATTTTATTTACTACATGGCTGCAAAATTAAAAGGAATTTTTATAGGTTATTCAATATAGTATTGCAAATTAAATTTAACACTCAGAATAAATACAAAATGAACATCAATTACCTGAAATAATTCGAACAATTCGTTAAAAACATGGTTTTTAACATCATCGTATTTTAATCATCATTGTGAGATTAAAATCTTAAAATTAATGACTTCTTAGTTTAAAAAAAATTCAAATATTCAGCTCCATGACCTAGTCAAATGCTACCTTCCTCTACTACTGTACGTTATAGAAAAAATACAAGATGTTTTTTTATCATTTAATTGTACATGTGTATATATTGTATATTAGGTTGGCTCTTAATTTGATGACATACAACTATTCTATAAGTTTTGTTTCACTAAGTAGGCCTTTGCTTTCAATATTTACCTGACCTGGAATGCAGTCTTCTAACACCATGATACATAATAAAAATAGCACTATTCAATAGTTAGTGCAAATTGACAACTCTAAACAAGTAAATAGGAGTAGACACCTGTTGTTCACTTTACTGTCATCCTATTTAGCTGGGTGATGAGTTGAACAGCGTTTTGAAAGGGGCCAACAAACAAAAAAATGTAAAATATGTTCCTCTTATTAATAATGATAATGAAATGCAACCAGCTCACCCCCTAATGGCTTTCTATTTAGATGAAAGAACATTACTGGACGTATAAAAGGAGCCATATTGTCTTTTTAAATATTTTTTTAGTGTTTGTATGTTGGTGACCCGAATGGCGAATGTGGTTTATGGATTTTGGTCTTATTTAGGCTGAATAATTTGTGGACGTCAGTGTATTGTAGTGACGTCATTCAGTCTTATTGAGGAGACCTCAATTTGTTTCACTCGCTTATTAATCGAACTGTAATTATCACGGATGCATGCCATTGACATAACTGAAATTGGGTCTAAATCAGACATTTCATTCAACTTCTGGTGGCGGTTGAGGCAAATGCAAAAATTCTTTCCTTGCAAATGAAACCCTTTTTTAATGAAAATGGAGCGCCGTTTTTGTCCCGAGGTTGTTGACATGGAATGTCGATTAATCTAATATCGGACATGCGAACCATAATGTATTCTTTTTAGATTCCTATTACCTAATTATGCACTGGTTATGCATGCAAAACATAAAGAACACCTGTAAGCCACCCTATAACTGTAATCGATTCCCTCATCCAGCCTTTAATTCTTGCGCCCTTAATGATTCCCTTTTAGTAAGAATTTTGATGTATTTTCATTTTACATATGGTATATGGATTTACTTTAGTAAAACATTGATATCTATATTACAAATTGTTCAGCGAAAAAATACAATTGATAGTTTATCATTTAGAGAACATTTCTTTAATGGTTTAATCATGGGCATCATTAAAGATATTTTTCAAAGTGTAATTATTCATGATGAATGAATATTATTTTCTTGTCATGGAACATATTCCAAAAACTTCAGCAAGTGTAGGTTTTGATAAATCTGTACAACCATTATCATGATATCTCAGGAGAGATTTGGAAACTAAATTATAAAAGAATTCGGTTAACCGATCTGGAAAATTGATCTCATATTCCTGTACACGTTTTTCGAATCTTTATTTAAAAATTATCTTTACATATTAAGCTAGTGCTTGGAATGGGTTTTGTCTCCTAAGTACATATATTGATTAGCGTACTAAGGGGTATCAGCCAATTATCGGGTTATTATTATGATTAGGAAAAAAAAGAAGTAAAAAAGCCCACGAGGAAGTATCTCATCTCATATTCTTTACAACTTCATGATATGACTTTTATTATCCTCATTTGATGATCTAAGCATGTTATTAATTGAAAATTGATTGTCTAGACTAATCTTGGTAAGACAGAAATGATTTTGATTGATATTTTATAGACCTACTTCTTCTATGTCTTGCATCGATCATTGTTTTAATTCACGATGAAGTAGGTTTTACGAAAAATTAACAGTAACTTTGAAGACCTGTTTAACTATAATTAACTAAGCTGAAAATAATATCGAACTGCATTTGTAATTGCCAAATTATGATTGAAGGCTTAACCTGCAAATTAGTTTGGAATCAAGTAAAACAAGAAGCAATCAAAATCAAATTCTGACAATCTCAACACATCGATGGTCCCCTAAGCAACACTTTTTAAGTTGCCCCAAAAATTTGAAACTTAAGATATTAATTTTTTTAGTCTTATTTCGAGTTTGGGCTTTTGTGGCCTTGTAAATCATAAGTGCGCATTGTCAATAATATCAACGTAAAAGTGCACAATTGTAAAAAAAATAATAAATATTTTAGTTTAGACACCCCCTTTTTATGGCATTTTACTTTTAAAAAGCATTTATTTCTTTTTATTGTACTTGGCATAATGCACTGTTATATGATGCATGCATAAAAATAATTTTGGATTTGCTTATGGCCTTAAAGCTTTAAACATCGATTTTCACCACCTGCTTTTTATGGTATTCAAATAGGTGTATTTCTAAATTGAACAAAAATCTTCTTGTTGTTATTGTTGTTTCTTGAAATCCTTTTAAGTGCTTTTAAATTTACTAAAGGGGTTGATGAGCCTAGAGCTGTAAGTCAAAAGGAAGCTTTTGATACGAAAATATTTGCAGAAATTTATAACGATGCTGCAGGGATTGCAACTGGCACTTAGTAGTCAAACGAGAAGGCTTTTTAGCTTAAACAAATTCAAGTTTGACAATAAAAGCATAGCCTTTGTAGTTTCTCGGTATTCTATTTAAATGTAGGTTGTTTTGAAGTGTAACACTATGATAGCTCGTTATTGTTATTGTTTAAGATGGACCAAGCACTAAAAGTGCTATACATGAATTCAAAATCCAAACTGTACAGAAGAGAATTACATATAAACCATCTTCATCCCTCATTTATAGCAGCTATAAACTGATGGACAATGGGTACTGTTGAATATAACACTTAAGCCATTTAATCGAATAGCACCTTACTCTAATAACATTCCTTTTTTAATATATGAAAATACAAATTATAACCCACATCCTTGAATTTGTTTCATGGGCACATAAAAACAAAACTTGCACTGTCAATTGTATAAAGAAATTTGGGAGGGTTCTGAAGAACTGGAATGAAATCTTTAGTTCTAACTCCTTTCATGATTTCTTCTATGCTAAAATAACTTGTAATAGAAGAAAACTATGGAACATTATAATTTGTTCAGTTTTGTACAACGCAGGGTGTTTCGAAACTGTGTACAAATTTATCTAAGAGATGGGTAGTACCACAAGCTATACTCTTATAGCATGCTATTATATACATGTTTATGTATATGAATGCGTATGTCCACTGACTTCACTTCATGGCGCCAGGGGGCATTTAAGGAGCAGTGGTGGAACTGGTGCAAAACAAAATAAAGTGATTGTGAACACGTTTATTTATTCACAAAAGGTGCTCAAAGTCGCGACTGCCAACACCATTACATGTATAATAGCGTTGAAACTTGTCATACAGTGCAGAGGTTCCAGGCATATCAGTTAACAGTTCCGGCAGTCACAATGAATTTTTCAATTAGGTCTTCATCTTTGTCAGTGGGCGTCTTATACACGATGTTTTGCATGTGACACCAGAAGAAGAAATTAAGGCATGTTAAGTAGGGTGATCTCGATCTCTGCAGTCTCCTTAAACGCCTCCTGGAGAAAACGTGGGCACACATGTATGTACATTCATTCAATTCAATTCAACTCAGTAACCTACAGTTAGCAAATGCCATATGGTAGGGGGGCGTACCCAATTTCAGGAAAATGCTCCTACGTCAGTAGCGACTTAGACACCATTATTAGATTGAATTTCTATTAAATCTTGACATTGGCCAGGAAGACTATTCCATCGTCTAATCGCGTGCAAGCAGAAGGACCAATAGTAAGCACCCGTCTTGGTACGAAGCCATTTTAATAACCTATGGCTTTATGCAAATAATGTTTGGGAATTATCAGAAAATTAACCGCATTGTTGTTTCCACCTTTCAGCAAATGCATTGCACTTCTTTTGCCCTGTTCTATTTTACGTTTCACGACGCGTCCCTAAAAGCACAACCCACAGGTTGAATTTTTCGCGGAAATCTTTTAGTTGGTAATTTATGAGATGGCGAATTAAAAATGTGACTCCATTTTGGTCACATCTTTCCGTTGAACCCATTTTCCAAATGGTGACACATTTGGTAATAATACCAGTTCCAGTCAGTCTTTGAGGTCTTCGTGTGAGTTCGTGGTCAACATTTTTCTTCTGAATTATGGCCATTAAATTATGACTTCTACCTGTGTTGACTATAACAGGTTTTTTCGGATAGTATTTTATTAACTGCAGGCGTGAGGGATGACTTTGGTCCACCAATTTATGACCCAGGATCCTGTATTTATTCACATGTTGTGAATTCATATTACGTCTGGGTCTCAGTGCGCATGCCCCATGTCCAAAACTTTTAATTATTGCTCATATTTCCGAAGACAGACACGTACTGAATATTCCGTACTGCATAATATATTTGGAATTCTAGATCGGTCTTTTTCCTACCTTTTTTGTTTGTAAAAATGTAGCTTTTTTAAAATTTTAAATTTGCATACATGTATTCCATTCACGTCTAGTCCACTTCTTCTGCTGCACTGGTCCAGATTCTCAGAAGAATTTCAAAGTGATTTCAAATGCCCCGAAATTCGGTCAACTAAGGTTTCTGTTTGAACAATGTGATAAGTGGATTTTTATTTCTCGAAATCTAACCGCTGAAAAAACATTGCGCATCTGCAGTAAACAAACTTTTTAGTGTTTATGATCATGTTGAATTCCACGAACGTTACTGGAAACTAGAAGGTTATTAGCCCCTAGTTCGTGTTGGGTCATTATAGGTGACGTTACAATTTTGTTTTGGTCAGCTGTTATGGCCAAATCAAGTTTTATTTCGACTTTTATCCCAGATTAATAACACTAAACGGTCGAATTGTTGTAATGGTTGCGTGCACTCAATGGGAATTGTCATAGCTTTTTAACTCTTTGAAAAAATGACCCATGTCCTACATGATATACAAAATGTTTTACCGTATTGGAAACCAATTATAAATTTGTTTATGATAGTATAGTAAATATATATTTAAGATGCATATGACGCAGAGATATTTTATTAACTATTGTTATTTGGAATATACAGTAAAAAGTATTCAGTGAAGCTATTACTGCATAAACGTTTTAGTGGAAATGTACACTCGAACTATATGTACGTTTATTACGTAAATAAATTTCAATACTTGTGAAAGACGTTTATAATCTTTTTTGTTTTGAAATTTTCATATATTCATTGATATTTGTTAAAACCTCATATAGTGCATGTTTTTATAAAAAAAAAAAAAAAAAAAAAATTATTGAAAATTTGACCAGTTTATATCCAATAATAACAATATTTAAATGTAACTATCTACAGTATATAACACCACTTAAATAATATAATTCTAGGCCTCGCAACAAGCTTGTATATTTCAAAGAAATCCACTGCTTTTGCATACCAAATTTTCATATACACTTTAGTAGATTCCGGTTAATGGAACCATCGGCTAATCGGGGCGATTTAGTTTAGCCCCAATGTGTCCATTTTAACTATATATTCCACAGCAGTTAGTTAGTCCTTGTTGCACGTTCTTGCCTTGGAATTTATACATTGATAAGTTGTTTTTAAATAGAAACTTGATTTTCCTTAATTTCGCTTATTGTATTGCATATTTAATTAACGTTTTTTTTTTTTTTTAAATCTGTAATAATTTATGTCTACAATATTGCAAATGTCTATAACGACAATATGCATGGCGTGCCTGCAAACTTCAGTTTTTGCTTAATTTGTATGAGGATGGCGCTAACAAAACGCCTGTCACAACCGCTAACTTAGCGATAATGAATGGCTATTGAACGCCAAAATGGTAGTTTATGATTCTCATTTCCACAGTTTTCAAATGTTGGTAATGGTTTTACCTCCTGTGGTGAGCAAATTTTGTACTCATTGCCAAGTTGTTTTTTTTTTATTTTTTGAAAAAAAAAAGAACTAAATAAAAAAAATACCTGTAAATAAAACTAGAGCTGAATTTAGTGCCTGTAAAATTTCACACAAATAAACTAAAAAAACAACAACGTTAAAGAAGGAGGTTCTTAATGATGCTACTAATGATCGGTGGGCGAACAAGAAGAATTGTCTTGCACAATTCATAAGTATAAGTGAACTCATAAGCATTTGCCAAAATTAACAACCCCTCTATAGGACAACCAACCTGATTGCAAATGTATAACATAATGGCCTCCCCCTTAGAGAATTCCGCCATATTTGTGCCTCTCGCTCATTGCATGTCAATAAAGGCCGGAGAACGTGCATCCTACCTGTTGATTTGGCAGTGATGAAGCATTGCCACGTCTCCTTGGCCCCATTTTTGCTTGGCAGAGTTCAAAGGACAAAGAATTCTTTATTTATATACACTGCTCTCCAGTAAGCGCATTTGACATTTGTAGGCAGTATCGTTACATTTGTCTTATTTTTATGCGGCTCATGGGCTGTGTTCGGCCAATAGGGGTGATTATGCGAGGTAATAGTGACCCTGTAAGCAGTCGTGACATTTTTACGTGAAAAAAATGGGATAATGTTTAGTTTTTTTTTACAAAAAAATTGTAGTATTGTACCTTGCGTAACTGCAAAGTTCATGAATTGCGATTTAATCCGATTTCAGCATTGTCTACTTGTCTTAGCACCAAATGTTGGTTAGGAAAAAGTGCTGGTGGAATACAGACTTGATCTTAATTTTGGTGCTGTTACATTGTCACATAGTGACACATAGTGGGATGATTAATCAAACTTGAAATACAATATTAAACCATTAAGGCAATGGTAGTGTGACATTGAAAAATATGAAAATGCTCCATATAGTAATCTGTGATCAGGTCAATTTTTGGTAGTTTTGCATTGTCTGATAATTGTGATAAATACATGTAGTAAGTACCTAAAACTCACAATAACAATTATTTTAATGTATACATTTTTTCTGCCACGATGTTTATAAATAGGTCTAGCTGTTTAGAATCCGAAACAGATAATTAGAATCGGTATCTTATATCCAAACATAAAATTGTTGATGGAAGTATAAGCCAATTGTAGCAACTGAGGGCGTACTATTGTTAAAAACAACAAAATATATACTGTTTCATGCATTACTATATAATGGAAGATTAGTATATTATGAATTACAATCTTACATTTGGTATAAATGGTGCTTAAAGTTGGAATTAGTGAAGGGATATGATTATGATGTTAATGGATTGTCGTAACAGCAATGTTAGGCTAATTCCTGAGTTACTTGTTTCGATAATCATTAATGTTTTATTATGAAGTTTTTAATTTAGTACTCGGGTCTTGAATTTTAATATAAAAAATGAATTAATTATCTTTTCTAAAATATTAATCAACAGTGACTAGAGATTTTAATTATACGATAGCCTTAAGTGTATTGCACCATATTCTCTTATACCTGAAGCATACCTTTAACACCATATAGAAAATGAAAAATGATAAGGCAAGCTAATATATAAGGTGTGACTTACCTCCAGCAAAAGCATTATTCGTTTCATTTAAAGCGTCTCACTTTCCTTTTTATTGAAAGAAACACGTTTATCTGTACCATAAATTATTTAAGTGTTTCTACACCCTTTAAGTGTTAATATGTTGTGGAACATCACATGTCACGTTCTGTGATACTGTTATACATGTACATGGCTGAATATTTCAAATATGGATAATGCATTTTCTGACTTTATGGCATCTGTGGTAATTTAAAATCAACTTTTTCGTGAAACATTCACAAAATATTGTTCACGATATTTTGTCTGAATATGCGGTGTGCTCTGCCATTTGCCCTGTCTGCCATATTGTAATTAATTTTACAACCCTTACTAAGGAAGCGCCGTTATAAGTAGTCATGTTTTCTATGAAACTAATTTTATTTATTTATTTTTAAAAAAAGGGATTCCATTTTTGACTTTTTTAAGCTTTTCGAGTAAATGAAATACTTGAAAAGTCTATGGGGTGGTTGAACAAAATGTTAAGGATTGAGAGTTGCAGGTATCGGCATGCTCTTGATCTTTTGTATTGCAACATTCGTTCAAAAAGTATTAAAGCATTTCACTTTTTTAAGCCATTTCTCACTGCCCGTGTTTTTATGTTGGCAAAAAAAGTGTGCATTTGTAAAAATTAAAAATAGCTCTTGAAATGAAGGCTAGATTTTTATTTGAAATTTTTTTTTTTTGTAACGTTTTTTGAATGTCCTGATTTTCTCTGCCTCGATACATGGCTTTTATATAGCGTTTCTTTTGTGATACACAATTATTAGTTAATTTTGATTGAGTAGCTACCCTTTTTTCTTCTTCCTCATCCATTTTCGAGTATGTATCTTTAAAAAAAAAATGCCAGAGACCTTGTCTTCAATGTGTTTTTCTCAAACGTGTTGGCTTGTCATTGTGTGAATTGGTGCTAAATAGGATGGCCTTGTTAGTGAAAGGAAATTTGTTTATAAAAAGAGATATTCCGCTGAAAAGAAATTGGGATTACGGATAGGAATTTGTTAAAAGCACAGATTGGCTACGGACTTTACTGGGAATATTTACCGAAACTAAGATGGCCGCCATTCAGCCGCATTATAGTTTTGACTTTTTTACCTGTGATAACATGTTTAGCTTATTACTTTAGGCTTGTGTAAAGGTAAATGGTGCTAAATTGACAAGTTTTAGAATCTGGTGCAATGTTTTTTATTTTATTTATCTCGTTTCTTTTGTTAGACTCACCACTGCTAATCTTCGAAATAGAATAATATGAATTATATATTAGTGCACTAGAGATTAATTATTTCGTAACATAGTTTATAAATGCCCTTCCATTTCAATATCTATGTTGAAGAAAATGTTGCGAAATACCTATTTATGATAATTGTTTCTCCAAATTTCTTTAATTCAGTAAAATGTATGTATTATGGAGGGTTTATATTGTATAAAGATACTTTTTCACATGAGATTAACTCTCGAGATAAACTATCGATGGCTACTCTCAGGTGGTTGTCCACGCGAAGGTGCGTTTCCACGTGAGATTAGCTCTCGCGAGTTACTTGTCACATCTCGTATTCCATAAAATTTCCCAAACTTAGCTTTAAACATTAAACAACCCAAAACATGAGCATCTCGTTAGCTGCTCTCAAAATTCGAACTTGATGCTATCAGTGACAGCTCTCAAACACGGAGCGCATCTCGAGAGTTCTCTCACGTGGAAACGCACCTTATTTTAGGTTTCAATTCTCCTGTAATATATCATGGATTTAAAATGTGAATACATGTATTTTTATGATTTCTAAAGTTATTTTATGTTCCAAATCTATGCTATATCTGGAGTTTTGGTTGAAATAATATTATGCACCTTACCGAAGAGTCAGCTAAGAGCCTAGATAGTTCCTAATTAAAATTAATCCCTATTGTAATGCAAGTAGGTTCATAGTATTTATTTTCGTTTCATTGCAGCGATACGAGATTAGAGCTGTCTCTCTCAAAATACAGCTTATTTGTAATCAAAACATATTTAATCTTGTAAAACACATGTTGTAGTTGAATTCCCAAAGAAAAGGCATCCGAATTTGTTCATGTTAAACGTGTTTTACTGATAAATGGCGTGTTAAGAGTTGAATGGCTTTGAAATTTAGTTGAGAAATAATGAAAGCAAAAAAAACTATCTTTGATCTTATTCCGCTTCGCCAGTGAAATAGACCCATATATATAGAAAGTTTCTTTTATGATTTAATCCGGTATTTTTATTTCTATGAATAATCCCCATTATACATATTTGTTAATTTAGCGCTCTTTTATGCGAATTTTTAAATCTTAATTTTGAATGTAAGGCCAGAGAGATCACTAGGTGGGGGTAAATGTTATCTGGGCTGTCATGGCGAATAGAGCACGCTGAAATATTCACGAAGTGTACTCAACCTAGTGAGCCTTTGAGGTTTTCTCGCAGGTTCGCGAAAATTGCTATTTTTGATGGAGAGGAGAAAAAAATTCCTTGAAAACTACGCATTCAGGTTGACGTTACACGAAATCTGTAATTTCTTCAAAAGTGTACTACCTCCTCAAAAAATTCGAGAGTATGTTTTGGTAACAATAATCCGTATATCATTATTTTTTTGCGCGTTATCTCTGTGTTTTTTAAAAAAATTACTGGCTTTTTTAAATAAAAAAATAAATAAATAACCGCATTACCTTGAATAGAAACTGAACCGGAAACGTGAAATTATTTTAAATTTACTTTAATACCGTATTATTTTAAAATATTATCCAAAATTTTTAAAAAAGTATACTCGATGGGTTTAGGGAAATGATAAAACAAATACCAGTGTGTGCTGTTTGTCAAATGTGAAAACCCAGTCCACATGAGTGCACCTGACGTGTTCTACGTACAAGTAATAACTATTTCCAGTATTTCAAGTAGTATAATACTTAATTTCCAGATCTATTTATCAGTAAGCGCTTAGTCTACAATAGAAGATCTATTTCTTTAATCAACCATACAATATCTTATATTCACACACATGCTGTTTTTAGCATGTGTATTAGTAAAATAGTTGATTTCTGAAATTCTATTAGTTTCTCATCATTTCAAAAAGATCAGTCTACTTTGTTTAATCATTCGCAAAACATTTTGAATTCTTTATATGTGATTTCGTTATATACTATAATACGTGTACTGGCTTACTTATCATTTCCATGAAAGCAGTTCTGATTAGATTATTTAATTACAAATTAAACCTTGCACTTTCACCAGTTTTTTCTCTCGTTTCTTTATTACTAATGCAATTAATTTTGCTGTTTGGATATTACGTAATTTTAATTTTGGTTTATACGAGTTACTTCTTCTATCTTCTGTATTTTCTCTTCATACTTTTTATATTTTTTTAAAACTTTTCTTTGGCCCTCAAGTTTGTTTTTCTCGTGAGGAATCCAGTTTCTAACCGAGCAAGGTGATGTACAAGTGTATGCCTTTTTTAATGAATATCTTAAGAAATATCTGAAAACTTCACGAAATACGTGCAATACTTTTTTTTTTGCATCATCCGCTTGAAATTTTCGTTTTTCGCTGGGAATCGTACATTTTTCCGCCCTGACCCTGTTCACCTTATCTCTATTATTATTATTATTTAAGGGGGGAAGCAGACCCCCTCCTCTTCCATACTGAGATCATTTGTATTAAAGTGGGTATCAAGTCGCTGTTTATTTTTCTTATCAATATTTAGGCCATGCTTAGGTGTTTAGGGGTCATTTGTGGAGATGCACCTACTTTTTATGTACCAAACATGCGTTACTTTATAAGTGAGAGTCATAGACCCACATTTTTTTTCTAACGTCCCCCCGTGTATAAGTATCAGTAAAAAATAATGTGATATAGAAACATAAAAAGCGCACCCACATTAAAAAAAAGCGCTATGAGGAAATGACTTTGGCTACCGAATTAACCCAAAATGTGTCCCACTTTTTCACCTAAATTGCTTACTTAAGTTAACTTTTGATATATCGGGTGTACGTGAACTATAAATTATAAAATGAATCAATCATAGGGTTATTATACGTTGCTGAAATTATGTTTGTAGAGTTCAGATTTAGCACTGTCGCAATTTATTTTTAATTGAAATCAGAATGTTGCCAGGTTTTGGCACTGATTCCAAAGTAATTATCGAACTTTTAATAGTTCTTTTGGATTCATTTTCAGCATCTTTATGATCATCTCTTTCGCTTAAAAAACTTCCGCAAAGTTTGCATCTATTTCACAACCTTTTGTAAATGAGAGTGCTCGAATATTGGTTTCCATTGAATTTACAATTGAATTAGTAGATTATGATGGTGGATCCAACACCAACCTTTCATTAAAACTTGGGTCGCATTAGTTGCTATGAATGGATAAAATTCTCTTGTACATAACTTAATTATTTCCAGTAAGATGTAATTTATGCCCCTACACTTTTTAAAGATTCTCCTATGCATTTTCAAAAAAAGATTAAGGATAAAGGGGGGAGGAGGGTCTGCTGGCATGTGGACAGGGGGAGGAAGGGGGTAGCCATTGTGGACGTCCACTAATGATGGGTTTTTTTTCAATTCTTGAATTTTCTGATTAAGTTAGAAATGTCAGTGGAAAGGCGAAATCTTGGGAAAGTTGGTAATTATTATGCCAATTTTATGCTGGAATTTCCCTTTGAGGTCAGAAAATTTCCGTTTATCAGAATAATGTGGAAAAATGTCGTGGAATCGGTAGGGAGTAGTGCTTGGAAATTTATAGCATGGTCTTTTGTATATTCAACAAAAATTTCTGGACAGCTTTCTTTTCCAAAAAAATAATAATAATTAAGGACGTCTATTGGGGTAGGGTCTATGTGGACAGGGGATGGGGTCAATGTTTGAAGGGATTTCGGGTACCTCCTTTTCGAATGGCCCCTTAATATATTTTTTGATCGAAAATATAGAAAATTTGAATTCACAAGGCTTCTTATGAAAACGGATGACCCTTATCGCGAATTTTTACATAAATTTAAAAGTGATCATCACCTATTATTCTTTGACAGTCAGAAAATAATTCAGCAACTGTGCTGTAACATAACTTTCGCGGGATATCCATTCCTTGGCCCGTTTAATTACACGCTTACTTATTCACCTTTACGAGGGTCTTTCCTAAAATGCTTAGCTGTTATTTATGTGTCCCGTTCACAATAAAAGTCCATGATCCTTTAAAATCCTCCTTCACCTATTTTCTACTTTGTTTAGATAGCCTAAGTAGTTCGGATCATTTTATAATCTTGATTTTTTTTTAATCAAAATGGAAATAGTTAATTTAAGTTTGTTTAAAGTGCTTTCTCCTCTTCATAAAATACAGACATGCCCTTCATTTAGATCTTAACCCTTCCGCATATGCGCAATTTCTTCGCCTTGTATCCAAAAACCCCTGTAGTTTTTCTGATATTTTGCATTTTTTTTTCTTTTGTTCATTTCTGGAAAACTTTAGTAATTACTCGCATTTTAATGTAAGATTCGTTAATCTGATAACATAAATGCGAGGTTTTTGGGATTGGTATTTGAATACGAAGGTTTTGCTAAACGGGAACCTGCTACTTGAAATATTTAACCTTAATTTTCATTTTTGTTTTATCAAAGTTTTGCAATTTCTAGTTTAATCAAATGCGTTCTAGTTTTAAATTACCCTACACTTGAAAGTAGCATTAAAACAATTGTTTGTAACTAAATTATGGACTCCTATACAGTATATTATTTTTTAGCAGAATTCTGATAAAATTTGATAGAATCATATCAACCATTGCCAACTTTCATCGATTTATTCCGAAATTCATTCACCACAGGTATAATTTATTTTTAAATAGTGGGCGATGGCCACAATCAGAAAACCAAAACGGTATATAATCGTATTGCTGACCTGTATTTTGTTGGAGGTTTCTTTTGTAAACATTAAAAATTACTTTAGTCAAATTCTTGCGGTATTTCCTTTGACCATTTTTGGTTGTTTTTTTGGAATTTTTATCATCAGTTAAAAAACTAATAACCTGTGAGCATACGTTAATGGATAATATTTCTCAGTAAGGATTTCAGAAAACTAACAAGATGAAACAAATAAATACTTCAAAATCATCTTTAATTAATTTTTAATTAAATTTATGATATGCTGAAATGTCTTAATTAAAACAACCTAATTAAATTCACCTCAGTAGGGGAACTTTAAATAGTGCTATTCCTATAAGCTAATTAGGATTTAGTTTTTGTAATTTGTAGTCGGTTCTAAAAGAAATAACTAAAATCATGAACTCGCCACAAATTATCGTATGAAGTTGCTTTATCCTGGTCATTATCATTACTTTACTCTACTTTTTTTTTCAACAAAAAAACACTAGCGTCGCAATTTATGACCAAAACTCGTGCTGTGAGTACAATTAGTAAAACTTTTAACTTGTGCGTTTCCTTAATAATTAAAGTCGTTTTGTCTATTTACATTTCAAACAAAAATGGACGTTTTTCTTAATTGTCATGTGTTGAAAACTTGAATGCAAATCCAATTTATAGATTTGTGTAAGCCGAAATTTCAGCACAAAATAAGCGTACGTAAATCATGTTTTTATTTCAGGTTTTAATTATTTAAAATGATGCGGCGACACTGTTAAAACCAAAAAGTAATTAATTATTTGCATGAATTTACACAACTAATTTGTTTATGATGGTTAAGCACAGCAGGAATAGCAACTACAAATTGTTAAGTCTGCATAGCGAATTTTATACTATAAAAACAGATTTTCTTCACCAAAAAACCCTGTTAGAATTACGAGGATCGCCTACCTTTAAAAAATATTTTTATAATTAGTAGATATGGTATTAATTTTTTAATTATATAATTTGAATAGCCGGATTTAGCGGGATAGCCTTATGAAATGGTGTTTTTAAAAAAATGTTGGTAATCACTAAGGGCATATGCATTGTGGGACTCAATCCAAAGCCCTGTATATCAGAAATTCAATGAATTTTTTGGGGAAATTTCATGAAATTGCATGCATGCTAAGTGTTGCTGTACTAAGGTACAGTCTGGTCTGAATTTAAACTGTGAAATTCAATGAATTTCATGAAATGATACACGACTTTGTACAAAACTTGTGTTATCAGAAAAACAAGAATCGAATTTTTTATACAAATCTCTCGGAATCCCTGATAGTGTTTTAAATACACTGCTTCTGTAATTTAAAGAACACATCTACCCAAGATATACTAGCTCGACTTAGTTTTGCAAATATGGCCGTGATGTCATTTGAAGCACAATTAAAACCAACTGACAAACATGGCATGGTTTCAACCCTTCATTTTCCTAATTAAATAAGGCATGCCCTTCGACCAAATAATTTAGTAATTAGTCGAACAAACAAGCATCCCGCCCCAAATCACTCAAAACTTCATAGAAAGCTTGTAAACACGGAAATCACTTTCTTAACATTGCCATGCACTCTCAGCATTTCTACACTGTTAACAGCTGCAATGATACCCAATAGCGACGCTCTATATAATGGTAGAGGTAAAATCACCAGCTGCGAGGACATCGTTGCTCATTAACCAGTTCTTCAATGATTTGCAAGAAGTCCAACAAGGTCTAGATGGCGCTGTATGACCAGCGTTGAATTAGGATCCTGCAACCTTACTCCCTTGACACCAACGCAATCTTCTCGACATGCTTAATGAGATCATATCACGAATAGCTTTTCTGTAACGCCAACATGCTCAAATTCAGGTGAAGAAGCACTCTTTAACAACACTTAGAAATCGTGAAAACAAGACACGGGGATTAAATTAGTCACCTGCTTCAAGTGAGGCAACTCTTTTTTTTTTTACCTCATAATGCTCATTATACAGGGTCCTGTTTCTGGCCCACATCATTTCTATTCAATATTTAATAAGACATTTTTGGGATTGGTTAGGCAAAAAGGCACTACAATATGACATTGAAACCGTTTCAAGGTAGTTACAATTTGTAATCAATGGAAATGGACCTTATGGAGATTTGTATGCTACGCCCATTGACCTGTATAGGAAAAAACATGCCACTGACGGGATCTTTTTAGACCCTTTGGTGTATGAATAAATGACATTTTGTTTGACACGGTATATAAGAATCCGTGCGCCGTAGTAGTAAAAGATTGGTCGTACTTTTGAGATATGCATCGCACTATTAAACAACCTCAAAACGAAATGAAAACAAAAGGGAGTATTTCACCTTAGATCTAGAACTACTTTTAAAATGTTTGAAATGAATAGAATAGCTCGACCTTCTTTAAAAAAATGTTTTCATGCAACTAATAGATGCATGGCATGTGCGAATGTTATAAGATAAACATTGTTTCTTTTACAGAGTGACAGCATGATGTATTGTTTTGTTATTTATGCAGATAGTATGTTAGTCTGTTACCACAGGAAGCATCGAAAAAAAAATTCCAAGTCCGTAAAAACATGTACATTAATAGCACATATTAATGCATTGTATTCCATTGTATTTCAATGTAGTATATTCTTCTGATAACAAACAAGTGATTATTTTAAATGTGCTTAGATAAACTACACTATAACCATATCAATCTCTGTGTATATGCATGTTCAGAAAGTTGTTACACAAAAAAGTTCAAATAATGCTATATCTAATTTCTTGTGTTAATTAGGGGATGTTTTCTTTCATCTCCATTGCGTAATTTCGTGTCGGCACAATCTTTTAATTTCATTTTTTTATATTTAAAAGACTTTGGAATTTCTCTCCCACCTCTGTGTGAATTCTGCTGCAATATACTATATTCGTATACACACGTTCAGCACCAATAACTTGCGTTTTAATTTTTTTTTTTTTTTTTTTTTTTTTTTTGCTTTAAAATTTGGGCCAAGGGCAGTTCCTTAGGAGCTGTGATTGTGAGCTATTCTAAAACACTTTCTCCCCGATTGTGAGAGATTGCATGCCATCATTGTTCACTTGAGATAGGCTATTTTTCTCCCATCAACAACCGTAACCGTTATGAATAAATCCTGCTTAAAATTTGTGTAGGTTTGAGGATGAAATCACATTTGTACACAGCACGAAAATGTACTCTGCTTCACAATTTAATGTTTGCTGCACGTTACTACTATTACAAAAAGAAATTTTCGCATTGTCATAATTGTCATGGTGCAAGGTTTTTTTAATTCTGAAATTGCCCAATTTTAGAATAATTAAACATTAGAACAGCCATCATTATCTCTATATTATAATCACGGATGTGAAATGTACTGTACAATCTAAAATATTAACTGAATTTTATCATAATTAAAACTGATTTGGATGGAATCAGTTTTCAACAAGTTTGAAATCTATTCTGTGACTATATACTACATCGTCAACATACAGGTTAAAATAATTTTTGCCGCGTTATTTCCTTGAACGAAGAAAAAAAAAACTAATTTGCGTTAACTGGCCTTGGTGCAACACTAGTGTAACTAATAACTGATGAATTGCTATTGATTATTTATTCATTTAATCCAAATATTGTTAACTTATTTATAACCTTTACACGAGGTATGCAAATTAGAGAAATGCAGACAATTTATGTGCTTACGAGACTTAAGAAGGGCGAATGCCAACATCTGTACTTTGGCACCCAAGGGGGTCCCAAAGTCTAATTTCAATTTCTGGTTTCAAATGATTACCTGGCAGGGGGTGCCTCACATTTAACTCGCGTTATTGCCGGTGAGGATGATACATTTTTTGTGCAAAATGGGAAAATATTGGGCATTCGCCGTGAACTGAATTGTAATCTGGTCATCAGTTATGATTTCACACGGAAAACTGCTTTGAAAACAAATTTCGCACATTTAAATAACGATGGAAATGGCAAAATGTTGTTCGATATGCAATTACCGGGCCTGTTCGTGGGTCGTAAAGTTTGCGCCATTATATTGCTCGTTTTGAGGTGTGGATTTAGGTAAGCTTATGCCGAGTTCCTAGAAAACTAAAGTGTATATCATTCAGTATTTTGTTTGCCTAAACCTGTGTTTTTTGGAAGTAGCAGAAGCCATTTGGTTTGCTTTCTTTTGAGATTTACGAAATTATGCAAACTATAGACATTTTCCCCTCAATTTTGCTGCGATATTATTTTGAAGACTATGTTTAAAAAATATTTGAATTGCCTTTTATTACATTGTTACTGTGGAAATATTGAAATTGTAACCCTTTATTTCAGTAATTCCAGGCAATGTCAATGATTTTTTAAACAGCGAGACACTGATTTGTTACGTGGTGACATTATATAGGCTCAATCACAATGCATACACCCTGAAATAAAGGGTAATACAGCGAAAATACTATGTAACAATAATGCTAACATTGTTTGGCAAACTTTTATTCCAACTACTCTTTCATTACACTTTCTTTAGTGTCTATAGACTATAGTAAGTTTTCGAAACATTTACAAACAACATTTCTTGTGTGTCAGACTCCTCGTTTTGTAAAAACGTTAAGTTTTTCCATTGTTTTCCTGTTATGAATGAAAATAATCTTTGTTACCGTTAGTCCGAGATCCAAACGATATAAAGGGTATTCAAGTCATTTTTTATTTATTTAAATTTGACGAATGAAAGGGTGTATCTTAATGTATTCCTACATTGGCCGCTCACATTAAAAGCTGTTAATGGCAGCTGTTCAATGTTTGAAATTTAGTTATCGATGCCTTACTAGAACAAAGAGTGATACGATAACCCATGCAGTTATAAATAATGAATTAGCATATATTTGTGGATATATGGCAGGTGGACTCACCCCCGCAGGGCGTACGGTGGCAGAGACAGATTTTCTAAAAAGTACATGGCGTCGGGCCGCAATTAGTATTGCAAATATTTAAGAAGCATATATATAACGTGCATCGGTACATATTCGGGATTGATGAGTGTAGACGTAAGGTCAATGGAAAGGGTCAATTAGCGTAATTCTGCTGTTGTTGAGCGCATCTTTTTTCGATTTAAGGGGGGAAAATGTTGTTTTCTTTTGTTCCCAGTCATCGTCTGGTTCGCAGTCCCTTTAGTGACAGCGCCGTGATTGATTCGGTCCAAATGACCAGTACAGTGTTTGAACAAATGCTGGCTGGCACTCCTGTAGACGTATACCTGGACGGAGATGTTGAGAAATGTACAGTCTAATTATTCCTAATTGCGCCTATTGTTAGTATTATATTTGTTCAGGGGCCCACGTGTACGAGCGCCGCTGCAGGGGTGGGCCCCCTTTACTTTTGGACCAACTTGCCCTGGATGTGGGTTCAAGGGGGCCGAGACAACAAACTGTGAAGTTAAGGGGAAACACCTTAGTGCAGTACTAAAGTCATGGAAACTGGTTCAAGGTTTCGAGCTCCATAGATTGTCCTCACCGTGGTGCGCTCTGGTACTGACTCATTCTTTGGGAATGGCCGAGGTGGAGGCCCTGATTTTAACCTGGTCTCATTTGAAGTATGATCTGAAAACGTGAGCCTACGCCCTCAACCGTCATAAAATATCGTAAAAAAAAGTTTGGGTTTGTGTAGATTCTGTCTTAGCAAAAGCCCTTCATCATCAAAGTTTCTGAAAGGCATTTTGAATTTTTTAATAAACCATTACAACTTAGATACTGTGCTATTACTTTAGTAGGTTGCATACAGTATATTTTTAAGGTATTGCGTTAATGGAATTATTGACGATTTAAGAGCATATTTGAAGATGTTGTCTTGAACAGAAATAATCATTAGGCAAACTGATGTTTACATATTTGAAATATATATTCGCTCAGATTTGTTAAGGGCGATTATAAACATTCTGCGAGTGTGACTGAAATGTTCCACTCTCTCTCTAAATTGGGACACGTTGAGGTCCAGACACGTCAAATTATCTATGAGGGTTATTCAAACGTTTGCATCTTTCTTGTAATTCACATCTTGTTTCCCATATTTTAACGCCTAACGACCATTGTAACGAAATCGTAAGTAGCTACTGACGTAGGAGCATTCTGCTGAAATGATTGGGTACGACTTACCTACCATATGACATTTATTTGCTGTCTTTAGGGTACTGAGTTGAATTGAAGGGCTTATTGCAACAATGTGATAAGCCACACTTTTTCCAAAAAATACATTTTTACATTAAACTATTCCCCAGTAATATTTCTAGCTATTTGGTTGATTACCTTCTTAAATTTCATCTGGATTGAATTACAATACAGATAATCATCTTGTTGCCCACAGGAAAATCAAAGTTTTTTTTTTACTAAAAACGTGATAAGCCACGAGCAAAGATGGCGTGTAATAATGACAACATGTTGCATCACGAGGGAAATTTTTTATTTTTATAGGTGAGAATAATGATAGTTTAAGTGAATTTTAAAATGATACAGACCAGGATGTGGATTACCACAAAGAATAAGAG
>JAQGAE010000799.1:0-29614 GCA_034696685.1 Julus scandinavius | reverse complement strand
CTAACCTAGTTTAGGATAGGTCAGGTTATGTTAGGTTAGGTTAGGTCAGTATGATGGATCCGATCTGACATTGTATAGTCCCATTTTGAGGTAGTCTAGGATAATACGTAAGTACCCAAAATTGTGCTCAGCTTTACATTTGTGGCTTTTTCAGCGCATTTTTTCTGTACACAATTTCTCCACTATGGTACACCGTGATTACAGCCATGGCAGGAATGGTTGTTGGAATAGTAGTTTCGATATTGACAGGTATTTATAATATAGCCATCTAACTAAACAACGTTGCGATGCAGGGTTTAAAATTTATGAAATAATTTATTAATTTAAAAATTCATCAGGACCGCAAAACCCAAATGATCTTGACCCGAGACTTATTTCTCCACCAATCGAAAATTTGTGCAGACGTTTACCGAAAAAGTACCGTGTTTTTCTCGGTTATGAATCGGACAAGAAAAGGGCTCGCATGGAATTTCCGGTAAGAACTTTTAAAATAATATACATTGAAGTTACAAACAAAACATTCGGGATTAACTATATATTGGTTGGATGTCTATCATACAGTAGAACCAGTCTAGATGCATCCTGTGTAAATGAATAACCTCTCTAAATGCATAACATGTGCCGGTCCCACCTTGGTAACCCGTGTATAAATGAACCTCTCTAAAAGCATATTTTTCACCGGTCGCAAGAGTATGCATTTAGACAGGTTCTACTTTATACCATATTCATTTTTGAAATTAATTATTATTAGTCTGTAGATGGTGGATTATGAAAATATTCCTAATTAAAATAATTTTAAACATAACTCTAAAAGCTATTTTTTTTACAGGGCGCAGTCTGCGAAAAAGAATCCGAAGAGATGCAGGAAGCTAAAGTACCTTTAAAATTCGAGTTGGAGACAAATAAATGATAATACTTCATAAAATAAATTCAAAGTCAATAATACGCTAATAATATGTGGAAAATGAAAATAAAATACATGGAAGCTGCTCTCATGTGTTATTGTTGGATACCCGCGAGGTGCATTTTTTCTTATTTTAAGTCCGTGGTAATACAAATCTATAGTGTAGTTTAATCAATTAAGTTATGAATAAATAAGTTTTAAAAAACTGATAACAAAAGAAAATTCGTACATGACTCAGACACGTCCACCTTGCCGCTCGTTGAATATTCGTCTGATCTGGACTGGAATTCAACGTTGACCCACGAATACGCTATTGCGCAATCAAAGTCCACGCTGAAAAGGACATTAATGGTCATATTGCTTAATCGAAGGTTAATTTATTCATCTATTTACAAGACATGTAAAAAATGTAGGAAAATTCGGTTATATTCAAAGCGATGAGGGTTGACATTTGACCCTCTGTTTTTACACCTTGTGATTAATTACGTTCTTCGAACCTGCCTATCTCGAATTCCATGGGAAGGTTTAAAATTTCCAGATAAACAGGTTTCGAGATAAACAGGTTGAAATGTCTATTGTATAGAATTTTTTCCATTATTGATTATGTATATGTACATATTAAAAGAAAATACCTTTACGTACGACATTTTTTATTAATTTTAAGGAATACGTAATCACAGTGGCAACTTTTTTTAGCATACCTTCAACTTTGGAAATATACGTACATATAATAGTCTTTTAAGGATTTTTGGCGTCTAACCCTCTTAGATTCGATTATCCTCCTAAGGTTAGCAATAGCTGTGAATCCTTCTTGTCCAACATTTTCATGAGATTCAAGAGAATTTGTAAGAAGATGTATAGTTGGACAAACAAAATTTTGTATGTGTGCAATCTATTGAATGAACACCGATTTTTGAAATAGAGGCTTGTTTGAAATTCGAGAAATGGAGGTTTTGGAAGAACATAGTATTTCGAGATATACTGCGAGTGAGGCCTCTCTAAATTGGGACACGTTGAGGTCCAGACGCGAAAAGTTATCTATGGGTCTTTTTTGTATGCGATTAGACGATGGAACAGCCTTCCTGGCAAAAGTCCAGATTTAGTCAAATTCAATTTAACAATGATGTCCAAGTCGCTGCTGCTGACGTAGGAGCATTCTCCTGAAACGATTGGATAGGACTTCCCCCCTACCATATGCCATTTATTTACTGAATGTAGGGTACTGAGTTGAATTGATGGGTTTAACCACTATTGATTACTTAATTGAGCATTAAATTATCATCGATTTACAATACTGTTATCACATATGTACTATATATAATCGAAATAATTAATATGTTTCCTTTGAGATATTCATCAAATTGTTTTATGGCTAATGGAAACCGCCCTTCATCAAGGACAATTTCGTATAAGTAAACATTTCTTGGCATATTAACTACTGTCTTCGAAACAAAATTATTTCATAGTGGTCTCGACGTATACATATAGAGGTGGATATTTTTACTAAATCCGTTAAAAATGGTTAAAGTTTTTCTGAGTGATTCTTTGGAAAATAATCCTGCTAAAGATATAAATGTGATGTATAAAGCATTATTACCGTTCATTACTATCGGTCGTTGTTTCGGAACATTTCCCATACAATTATCGGTGTTTCAAAACAATTTTAACTGCAAACATGTTGTTAGAAACAACGAAAAACAGGTCATTTTGGGATTCTTTCAACGTTTTCAAGCACTGTCTATGTTGTCGATTATGGCTGCAGAATTCATCGCTAGAATATTTTTGGATTATTCGGATATTGATGGATTAAATATACGAACCACTTATTTAATTGCATTTTATTTTAGCAGAATTGCAGCTATGATCACCCTGATAATTTCATTTCTAAAATTTCCTCAGTGGAAATCTTACGTGATTGAATTTGAAAATTTTAATAATTTAATACCGTATGAAGAAAAAATTTACAAATTTTCAAGAAGGATGTTTTTTTTAATGATATTACTTACTGTTGGTAATGAAGCTTTGGTATGTTATGGTAATAAAAATTATGTAACTAGAGATGTTAGCACAATCGGTGTTATTTGGTATTGTCTTAGACTTGCTTCACTTATTGTTGAAACCTGTGTTTTAAATTTTTATCCCTTCTTTAGTGCAATAATTTGTAAAATATTGCATTTTGGTTTTCGAGATGTAAATTTAAAACTTCAGCATGTTATATCAACAAAATGTAGATTTCGAAACCCAGATTTGGTTGAAAAAGCGCTTCGCGATTTGCGTGAAAAACACCAGAAACTTATTGAATTTATTTCCATGACAAATTTACTTTTTTCACCAACTTTAAGTATAATTATTGTTAGTCGTATCATAACTTCCTGTTTTGCTTTGAGATCATCAGCCATGGGGAAAAATTCTTTGGCTGAATCTGGAATTATAGTGAAATTAGTTATGTTAGCTTTTTGTGTTGTACACTTTGTGACAATCTTAGTTGTTTGTTTGGCAACCGATGCTATGACAAAAGAGGTAGGTTTATTATATCCGTATCATTTTTATCATTTTATTTTTAATAAGTTTTAAAATTGGTCGTTTTTGTATTTTAGGCATCAAATGGATTGAAATATATTTACGGAAGTTCTGGCGAAAAAACATCCTCGGATTGCAAATATCAGGTAATAACCCGGGTGGAAAAGAGATCAGTACATGACTCTGTGTGACTCAGCACATCTCGCCATGAAATTGAAGATGCAAATGTAAATAAGCTTGGATCTTATCTTTAAGGGGGGATTACAACCCTATCCCTTTCAATGGGTGAAATTTGCAAAGACACTCACAGTCAAACAAAATTAAGAGAATAAATAAAAATAAAAATTGTTTAAAGTAGCTTAATAAATCAGCAAAGGGCTTCGCTTGCATTTTTCACTTTAAAATAGTAGATTTTTTTAAATTAAATTATTATTTGAAATTTTGCAATCGTAACTTGCCTATCTCATGCTGCCACCTGCTGGCAGCGTGTGCAAAATAACGGACATTTTTCAAACTTGTATACTAATTTTTAAAAAATCTAGCATTTCAAGATGAAAAAAGACAAGCGGAGCCCCTTGCTGATCCATCAAGCCACACCAAACAATTCTCACCCCACCCAAACCTCCTTCATTCAACTGTCCCGGCCCATTGAGAAGGATAAGGTTGTGATCCCTCTTAATTGAACTGTGGAATTGAGAGTAGGCCACTGCTAGCATTTTTTTTACGAGTTCTGATGTTTTTTAATATCTATAAATGAAGAATTATTTCTTTCATGTTTAGATTTATTTGTTTGCATCAAAGATGGCCCATTGCCCTGTGGTTTTGAAATCTTTAGGGGTTTCAGCAATTAACAGCAACCTATTGGCTCAGGTTAGTTTCACTCGTAACACTTATCTTAACATGTATTATAAAAGTTTAATTAACTAATTTACAAATTTTAAATTTTAGATCATCGGCCTTATTGTAACTTATTGCATAGTTATGGTACAGCAAGAAGGATGACAAATTTATTATTTATTCATCAAGCAATTACCCAAACACTTTATTAAGCCTATGTTAACACTTTAATATCACTGTAATTACATATTTATTTATTTATTTTATTAGCACCAAGATATGCTTAATTTTGAAAACAATGTGAACTAGTTTAGTTTTATTATTCTGTAATTAAATTGAATTTATATTTGTAATATAAAAGTAATTTTATGTTAAATTTAATTGGTCTCTTTTTTACCGGATGATTGATGATTTAAATACAGGTTGTTTATTTTTTTAAATTACATTTAGACAAATTTAAACACATGTACGATGTCTTAAGAAAATTCCCTGATACTTAATTTCTGCAATTTGAACCATATTTTTGTTTGGGGTTAATATACTCTTACGATGACGGGTATAGTCAATCTTCCAGGCTTAAAATATCCTACATTTCCTACAATTATTTTTTAAAGTGCTCACTAGTGGTATGTTATCACATCACTTAAGGAAACTATCAAATATCAAAACCAATAACGTGTAATCCTGCAAATGTTTTTTCCACTTTGCAATATTTTTTATGGATTATTGGATCCGCCCATATATTTTTAAGGTCGATGTCGTAAGTAAAAGTAATTCTTGTTAGAGTAGGTCATACACAGGGTGTTTCATGGCTATGTTGCCAAACGTTGTGGGCATGTAGATACACGTGTAAATACACGTGACATTGCACATACTATGGGTGCCAACCACTCAACAGTTTGGCGGGTCCTGAACGAGCAATTGCCACAATTGCAGTTTTCATTCTATAATTAATACAAACAGTGCTCAAATAATTTACAGAAATGGAAACCAATAATTTGTTATTTCTCCAAATGTTTTCCACTTTGAAATTGTTTTATGGATACTTTGATATGACCGTATCATCAAAGTGAACATTTCTGAACATATAACAAACTACTGCCTGTTGATTAATTGTGAAGACGTGTTGTTTTAATAGTGGATTTTAATTTTAATCGTGGCTGCTAAATTGAATAACTTTTTCTATTAAAATAGCTGCAATTTTTCTCAGTGATACTCCACAAAACGACCAGCCTAAAAATAAAAACCTTACTTTGCGGTAATAAATCAATAGCTAAATATTTTACTACCTTATTTTTATTATGAGGGATCCCAAAAATGAGATACACATGGCATTTATTCATGAACTACTTATCCAATCGAAAAACGGAAATGTACATTTTAAAGAGGGGACCTTTGTTTATTTTTCAACGTAGTTGTTGAAAACGAGTTGAAAAATAGAGAAATGTCTCCTCTTTAAAATTAAAATTTCCCGTTTTTTTATTGGATGAGCAGTTCATGAATAAATGCCCTGTGTAACTTAGTTTTGGGACATACCTCGTAATATTTGTATTTTTTCCACTACAGATTAACCAGATTAACCAACCTACATCCGATCTTAACATGAATGGATTAGAAGGGTTCTACATTATTATGAAAAAATTTAAGTTTTTATAAATAATAAGGAGGGGATAATATTATAAAGATGGTTGTTCACATACCACAGCATAAAATAACAATAAAAACAGGTTTACACTAAAGAACAAAGCATTTATACATTTATATTTACATGAATTTCATTACAACAAATAACATAAGTAGTATTGATAAGTTAAGTAGAGTGCTGCACCATTATTACGCAATATGTAACTACAATTCCGAAGACCTAAAATTAACAGTTTTGAAAATACAGTTCTATATTCCATATCAAATGGTATAAATTTTAAAACAAACAAACCTGAACCAATAGACCACTGTTTATTGTTGCAAATCCAGATGCTGTCAAAACCACGGGACAGTTTGCCATCTTTGAATTCAATAAATATAGCTGATAAAGGAACAAAACATGTGGATCAGATATGATGTCTCAGAACATGGTAAAATTCCAAAAACGGTACAGATACAGGCAATCTTCGACTTACGACCTATACTGTCTCAATAACAGGTGCTGGGCTATTTCCATATCAATTTCTGTCCCAAAAGTAAATCTAAGTTAAATATGTCACGGTCGTAAGTCGATATTCATTACCTGAAACTTGCTTTCCAGTGATAGTTTAGCGTTTGAATGACTGAAGATAGCTTGAAATCCTTTTGATGTCTGAAAAGTAAATTAAATTTGTAAATTTTGTAATCAAGATGTAGTTTTTATAAATGTTTAGTTGATGGCATACCTCTTTGGTGAGACCATCAGCTGCCAAACACATGAGTGGAAGGGGCATAAAACGTACAACACAAAAGCCCAACATCAAAATTTGTGACGTAACACCACTTAATATTCCAACATTTGTATCAACAGCGAATGATTTTAAACCAAAACAAGTTGCTACGATTTGACTGACAATATTTATAAGTAAAACAGGTTTAAACAATTGATTTGTTTTGGCAACGAGGTCACCTAATTTCTGATGTCTCGTACGCAGTCCACGAAGTGCCCTTTCCTGTCTTTCAAGGTCCATCGATGTTAAACGTCGAATTCCAGTGTTTAAATCATTAAAAGCATATTGTAAAGCTTTACATAGTATCACGAATGAAAATGGATGTAAATTAAGAATGAAACATTCAAAAATTGTTGTCAACACTCTACAAGAATACCACACTATTTCGACAGTTGTAGCACTTCCTGTCACACGTTTAGCATTCATGTAACAAAGGATAATCTCGTAACTACACACGAGTAACAACATCAACAAAAACAACCTTTTTGAGAGTTCGTAAAGTTTTTTGTCACGTTGAAGTAACAACTTGTTGAAATGTTGCCACTCTTCTAGATATGGTGTCCATTGATCAGATTTTAAGCATGACGTAATAATTATCAACATGGTTGTCAGTCTTCCGTTATAAATAGCAATTTGGGAAACTGTTTTGATGTTAAATCCATTAAAATGTGAATAATCCAACAAAGTAGCGTTCGTAGTCAATTCTGCGATCATTATCAATAAAATCAACAAAGATTGTAGACATCCAAAACGATTATTTTTTGGGCTATTTTCAAATTGAACCGAGTTTACAAAAGTGGAAATTTTGAAATTAAATACTCCCAATAATCTACCAATAATTGTAAATGGTAATAATGCTTTTTTGATAACGTTTACGTGTCTAATTTCTACTTGTTCTTCGTGGATTAGTATTGAAACTGAATTAGTTCTAACATTAAATACATCCATCATGTCACTATGAACTACATATACTGATTGAAATGAGAGTAAAGAATATATGGATAAAGTGCAGAGTAAAACTCGTTTTATATATATGGAAATTGGGTGAAAAATAAAGTGGAACCACATTGAACCAATCAAAAATATACGATTATCAATATATCGATTTCTTATATTGTAATGATTATTTTTAATGTGCATGCACGTATAATATAGTATATGATATCGACAGGGTTAGAGGCGTGAACAATCTGATTTCATACCATAAAATGGTGATATCATTTGCTGCTTTGGCCTGCTTTCGTGGCTTTTAACTTTGGACCAGTCAACGTTTTGTCCACTTTGAATGTTTCAGTGGGGATTTTTCAGACATTTGTTTAAGTCACACTCTTCAGTCATAATTCTGGTGACTTTCCAATATTCTAAATTCAGCACATCCCTAAAGATGGGCATTTTTATTGTGATACATGTTTTGTGTTTCCGTTTATTCTGTCAAACTTTCATCTTGGGATGAAAAATTAAAACAATTTTTTGTTAAAACTGGTGAAAATATTTTATATTAGAGGGGGATTCTGAATCATAAGCTTTGAGGTGGATGGGGAGGGGAGGGAAATAATACTGGTAGCGTTTAGGATATTATATATATACATAGTTTGATAATAATTTTCAAAGACTTTTTTGTAGTATCATATTTTCCATTCAGAATCGACTGTTAATATGAACTAATTTCGTTTAAATTAAGTATATTTTTGATGTAATCATATATTTAAAATATGCATAAGTTCATTTTGGTGTATTGAATCACTTTTTTATTGTTGTTACTTGTATTATTTATATACCTATATTCTGTGAAATTTGACTATCGAGCCAATTCCAATAGATATGTATATAATATTACTTTATAATTTTGGAAAATAATAGCCTTAATAGTAACAAAAACCTACCAGTGACTATCAATTTTCGTAATTATTGGTTAAATTTTTACCAATACAGTTATGTAAAATTCACTAATATTAACAAAAATAAGTTGAATAAATGTTAACTCGTGACTACATGTACAATCCGTCAACATGTACTTTTATTACAAGACTGGGTCTGAGATTCCTCAAAAGTGCTTTGATCATGTCAATTCCAATGAGGTGTTAAAGGTTAAACGTACAAATATAATAGCCAGACTAATATGGCCACTTATTTTTATTGGAAAGTTTTGTGGGATAGTTCCCGTGAGTACTATGTTTCCAACAAATGAGGAACCCAACATGTGTGGCTATACTTTTTTGGGCTTTTTAATACCTCTGGTATTTCTGATAATAATGTTCTTGGAATCAACCCTTAACATAATTTATGTGGATTGCATAACTTTGAAAGATTTCAAAATAAATTTTCATTTCATTTCTTGGTACTCTGATTACATGGGCCGAACAATGACCATGATAATCTTGGCCATATCACTGAAAAAATCCAGTGAACTTCCGTCTTACCTCAAAAATTGGATAACAATGGACAACATGTTGATGTCATTTGACAAGAACTTGAAAAAATTTGCTAAAAAAAGGTTTTTGATCATGGTATCTTTGATTGCCTTCATGGAATTCACAGTGTGTTACTTAAACAGCAACTATTTGACTGGAGAGATTGAAACTTTGTGGTACTGTCTCAGAACCGTAAGCGCGCTGACAGAAAATTACGTAAACTGTTATTTTCCATTTTCTTGCGCCATATACTGTGAAGCTTTGAAATTTGGGTTTCAAGACCTTCGATCCAGCCTTGATCGGCAATTGATGGCAGTTCCGGGACAAGGATCATACCAAGATGTCACAATTTGGCAGTTTCGAAATACGCACCAAAAACTCTGCGATCTGGTATCGAAGACTGGCCGATTATTTTCTCCAACATTAACTTTAGTCCTCATTGGCCAATCCATCTCTCTGTGTTTTAATTTGTATATGCTATTGACGGATGAGCAATGGGGCCACTCAAGTGGCATGCAAATGCAGATTCTCCTATCTGGAAATGTCTGTGTTCGGTTTGTGAATATAGCCGTTGTATGTTCCGCCGCTAATGACTTATCCAAAGAGGTAAGTAATGTTACGAGTAAGGCTTAGTGCAAACTTGTAAGAGATTTTTTTTCTTTATTGATTAAACTATTTGATCACCCAAAAATTGCTTGTCGTTTTTGTTAAGCGCACACTAGCGATATATTCGCCAGATTTTAAATCTGACATTTGGTTGCTGAGAAAACACATTTTTACTTGATTCATGCAGATGAGTCGATTTTTTTTGCACTCAAGTGTATTTAATTGCCAGTGATTTTGGGTGATCAAGTAATTTAAGGCTAGGCGCGTACTAGCGATTATTTCTGAGCAACTTTTTGATCACCGAAATAAAACGCATTAGTTTCAGTTGAACCTCGCAAACTGCTGACTTTTTAAACCAGGCAACTAACAAATTGAAACTCGTTCCATTCTGCGGGTGATTTCATTGTTGCGTGTGATTAGCGCCAGCATATCTGTGTGGTCTGGTTATTTTTTAAACACTCGCAATTTCGATGAATCCTATTCTGTAACACAGTGCTCACATAAAAAAGACAACCCAGTTTTGGGTGATAGAATAGTTTAGTCGCCCATGAAAAAAGTCGCCAGCAACTATTTAATCACCCGCAGAATGGATCGCGTTTCAATTTTTTTAGTTGCCTCGATTAAAAAATCACCAGTGCGCGATGGCTTAATCTAAAACTGAATGTAAAGTTCTTGGCAACTTGGGTCAAAATGCTTTGTTGACAAAATATAGGGATAAATAGGTGACTCGTATTTCTCTATCAGGCATCAAGCGGCTTGCAATACATCTACAAGGCTCCTAACATTATGCTGGATGAAGAAAGTAAATTTCAGGTGAAAAACTTAGTTCAAACTTTGTTTTGATTTTATTGTTTTCACACAAACCTTGTAACATTTTACCAATATTTTTAGCTTTATTTGATCGAGTCGAAGATGGCTAGTTTGACCGTTGTTTTGGATGTTTCAGGATTCTTGAATGTAGACAGTAACTTGTTAATACAGGTAAGAAATATCGTTCATTAAAATTATGGCTTAAAAATTCAAAGTAAACTTACTTTAATTTTAATTTCAGATATTGGGTATCGTTGTGAGTTTTTATTTAGTAACGGTTCAAAGTTCTTGCTAGTTATTGCAGTGATACCTCACTTTCTTCTCTCTGTTAAGATTATATAGAATATTTAAATATTTTTTATATCTTATTCTTGCATTTATTGGTATTTTAAAGGGATAATTTTAAGATTCACATATTACATAATTATATTAAGGAGTCAGCACTACATCTTTTAATCTTTTAATATTTGAAATATAGGTAGTACCTTGAATTGTTAAAAATTTAGTATTAAAAGTTTTCTTTGCCAATATTAAATATAATTACATACATATTAGCATTATTGGATATCTAATGATTCCAAAAATGTTTTACAATGTGTATATATTTAATTTAATTTTACATTACTCCAAATTGATCCACAAATATTGGATTTTATCTATTCATATCCCTGTAATTGGACTTTTTATATTTTGAATTTCTTACACAATTGATAGAAGCATAATAGAAATTAAATTTACAATAATTGATTTTAACAAAATTATATACAAGTTTTAAATTCGCCATTGTTTGATCTTTTACATAATTTTCTGTGCCATTCAAGGGAATATTACTTACAGATATTGAATTCACATTTTGTAAATTTCGTCTCTTGTATTTAGATAAAGTATAAAACATAAAATTCTTCATTTCTGCCGACATCAAATCTTTTTGCAACACATATTCTATCATATTTAAATCTATCATAAAAAATGCAGTTATTTTCTGAAAATTCAGTTTTTCCAAAAAATTCTCAAAAAGTGAATGTATTGCACACTGCTTTGTTGCCATTTACAATCATTGGACAATGTTTGGGAATATTTCCATTCTTCAAAAACGACACTGGTGTCAAACATGCAATAATTTCATACATTTGGCCTATCTTTATTTTGTCTATCATTGTCATTGAAGTTTTGATGGGCATAATATTTAGTAATATTGAAACTTTTAAAGTAAATTCAATCATCCTTAAAGTTGTTTCCACATTTGCAATGTTTCTGGGAAGATTTGTTTCGTTATCAATCGTTATAATTTCGTGTTTGAAAACTCGACAGTATCTGTCATTTTTTTCAAAATTTAAAAACCTTAACTCGTTGTTGCAAACGCATGAAAAACAGATAATGAAATTTTCAAAATTACTTTTCATATTAATGATATTTCTCGTAACGTTTTTCGTGCTTTTGGTTTGTTACGTTAACACGGACAGCATTACTTCAGGAGCTAAAACTGGAAACATTATTTGGTTTTCATTAAGAGTTTTTACGGCTACCGTTGAATTTGGTATCGCATGTTACCACTCATTTTTTTGTGCAGTTATTTGTGCATGTTTGGGGCATGGATTTGAAGAAATCAACAGTAAATTACGAATTTTGACAACCCAAAGCCTAGAATTTGTGAAATCCAACCAAGAGGCAACATTTCTTAGTTTGCGGGAAGGACACGAGAGGCTCACCGGACTGCTTCTCGAGACCAGCAGGCTTATTTCCCCATCTTTAACAATGATTATTTTAAATCAGTCAATGTCGATGTGTTTCGGATTGAAAACATTAGCAAAGGCAGATAATTTCGGTGCACTAACTGGTATCATAACACAGACGTGGATGTTAGCGGCACTCGGCAGCCGCTTTACGCTGTTAGCGGTAGTGTGCTGGACAGCGAGTGTCATGTCAAAAAAGGTAAGCACGTAACCGATATTAAAAAAATATACTTGTTTTTACTCCGGTTTAAACAAAAATAATGGTTTGGCTCATATATTTAAGGCCTCGAACGGACTTCAGGTGATTTACGGGGCTCCTTGCGCTCAACTAACTACCGAAGACAAGTCTCAGGTAAGATGGTAGAATCACTCTTATTTGTCCTGGCTGACAACAGAGGCTGGTCGACTAAAGAGACTAAAGGTTGACTTTGATTTTTTTTAGCTTAATTGGTTAATCTCAAAAATGATAAACTGTCCAGTTATTTTAACAGCATCTACATATGTGAAGATTAATACCCAATTATTGGTGAAGGTAGGGTTTCATTTCATTTTGTTTAATAAAAGTATTTAAAAGTGATCTTGATATTTCTGAAATATCTAGCACTTAAACAATTCTAATTTGAAACTGGGGTTAAATTTCATGTTTTTCTATCTTGTTCATTATACAGATTCTCGGATGTGCAGTAACTTATTGCGTGGTAATAGTGCAACACTCAAAATAGTTATTCAAAGTTTTTGAATAACGTTCTTGTTTCCATAATTAGCACATGTATCCACTACACTAAACAAATGTATGTTATGTATAATTTATATAGTCATTTTATTTGCACCGCCATATTTGTGTATATACTCAATAATACTTAATTGCACACTTAATTGACATCTGTATTAAAAAACTGACAATGATACATATTGAATGAGGTGTCATATGTTGAGGTTGAAGAGTAGGTTCTCATCTAAATTGAGGGGCGATCTCCTCGTACTGGCTTCATGGTGCAATGAATGCCATGCAACCCGAGTACTTTCTAGATGGTATTCAAATTGCAGTCATTGTAAATCTTTAGAAAATCAAAAAACATTGCTTGCCCTGGAAATACAACATGGCATCACCCAAATACAAGTTATGTCAATACATGACCAATATTTGGTTTTTCCACTCAGGATGACCATGAATTTTTATATTTGAAATGTTTATTTAATATGTATTATCTCTTTACCAATATTGGTTTAGATCTAATCATCATAATGTTAAAATTTCATTATGAACATTGGTCTTATAGTTTTCATAATTTGTTTTTTAATACACTAAATGCATTATTGTTTACTTACAAAATGGTATTTTATCAAATTACTTCCACGTTAATCATCATTATAATTTAAGGACACTAGCAGTTAATAACAACATGATTATAAATTGTTCAGCATTTCAGCATAATTTTGGCGATATGACCATATCTTGGAAAAAGAATGTTATTACCAAAGTTTTATTACCATTTTCAGTAACTGGTAAATGGTTAGGATTAACCCATATTAAACATAATGTTTCAAAAACATGTTTTCGAAACGTATTTTTTGGATATTTTCAACCTCTGTTCGTTTTTTTAATAATGGCCGTTGAACTCGTAATTAAAATCATGTATATTTATCCTCCAAATATGCATCGTTTTGATATGGAAGCAGCTACTGTAATCGCTACTTATACCGGAAGGATTACCGCGATGGTAACCATAATTATATCAAGATTTAAATCAAACATGTTCAAACCATATCTGAAGGAATGGGCCGAATTTAACAACATCTTACTAAATTATGATAAAGATATTTATAAATTTTCAAGAATTATGATTATATCGATATGGATATTGATCGGTATTTTTGAATTTATCATTGGTTATTTTAATGCCGATCCAATAACTTGTAATTTAAGTTTAATTGGAATTATTTGGTATATTCTAAGAGTTATTACTGCCATCTACGAATTCGGCATCCTTAATTTTTATCCCCTTTGTTGCGCAATTTTATGTAAATCTATTGAGTTTGGATTTCGAGATATTAACATCAAATTACGAGATATGGCTTCGAGAGATCAAGGATTTTGGACATCCGATCAAGGGCCGGTGTTTAGGACACTGCGGATAAAACATCACAAACTCGGCCAACTCGCATCTATGACGAGTCAACTGTTTTCACCGTTTTTGGTTTTAATCATATTAAGCCAAATTATTTTGGTGTGTTTTGGACTAAAAGCCATTGCTTTGGAGGGCAAGGGTGGATTACTTACTGGAATTTTTTACCAGATATGGATGTTTGGATATTGCCTCGTTCGATTTATGCCAATTGCAATCATTTGTTTGACTGCTGACAGATTGACTAAAGAGGTAAGTCAATATTACAATATCGAGTTTTTAAAGTAAGGGCCGTTTTACAGTTACGAGGGGTGACATTTGACCCTCTGGTTTAGCCCTTTGTCTGTAAACTTGAAACACTATTTTTGGTGAGTTTCACCCCTGTCAATTACTTGATCGAATGTTAAATTTCCATTCGGTTCTAAACATATTATCACCTTTTAACGGAACCTTCAAAAAGCGAACGAAAATCACATTAAAATCACAGTTACGAGGGGTGGCATTTGACCCTGTAGTTTAACCCCTTGTCAGTAAACTAAAAGGACCATTTTAGGTGGGTTGGACTAGGGTCACTTATTTAATCGACCGTTAAGTTTTCATTCGATTCTAAAGACATTATTCTCTTTAAAATCACAGTTACGAGGAGTTTGACCAGTAGTTTTGGTGGGTTTTATAATGGTCAGTTACTCACCTATTATCACCATCTCCAATTAAACCGCTATTTTTTATCTTAGGCTTTAAACGGATTACAATCCATTTATAGCAGTTCAAATGAAAATCTATCTACCGAAAGTAAATTTCAGGTAATTTTACCAAATTATTTATACTGTAATTTGAAAAAATGTTCTACTTTTTATATAAAAATCATGACCTTCTTTATTTAGCTTAATTTGCTGAAATCTAATATAGTCAACTGTCCCGTTATTTTGACAGCTTCTGGATTTGCGACTATTAACAACCGTTTATTAATTCAGGTTTGCACATTTTTCATACTTGTGATAATTATGAATAATACATTTTAAACTTTTTCAAAATCTTTTCATTTTAGATTCTCGGAATTGTTGTAACCTATTGTGTAATAATGGTGCAACAATCGTAATGAAACGTGATAATTTATTTTAATTTCACAAAATGACCATTTTGTAAATGTTTTTTGCACAAACTTCAGATAATTAGCATATTTTTACATAAAATTATTTTCAATAAAATAAACTATTTGTAGGTACTGTAGGAATTCTAAACAATAGGTTTGGTTAAAATTTGCATGTAAGATGGAATGTAATTGCTTCATCAAATAAAAAAAAATTGCAAGCGATGACCTATGGCCCTTCATGGATTCCATTGCCATTACAAAACGACAATCACGTGAAATCAATTAAGGTGCAGCTGTGGCGATCGGAACTCATTTATAGGATGTCTTCCAAGCAGACAAGGTAATCCAATTTATACTGTCTATAATTAAAATCAGGTGTAATTAAATATGTAGTTTGTAATACGAATCAACAAGGGTGGCTACACTTCTTTTGAAGGGGGGATGGGGGTCCAAGTCCGAGTACTGTTTGAGGGGAAAGGGGTATTCTTAGTCCGAGTACTGTTTGAGGGGGGACGGGGTTTTCAATCTGAGTACTGTTTGAGGAGGGGAGGGGTTCTGAGTCTGAGCACCGTTTTAGGGGGCAGGGGTTTCGGAGTTTTGAGTATTCCTTGAAGGGGTACTGAGGGGGTCGGAGTGCTGCTTGATGGGGTTAATTTGGGGGGTTCTGAATGTTATAGTTTGGAAGTAGGGATTTCTAGAGTTTAAGGGGGATTGAGTCATAGATTTAGAAGAGGATTTTTAATCCTAAGATTTGAGACGGGTGGGGATTCCGAGTCTTATGGTTTCAGGGTAACGAAATGTCACGTTGCTTAACCATGGCACATAACAAATTTAACCTTGGACTCGTATTCATTTTATTCCTCAAGTACAAAGGCACACTTATTTAAAGGAAATTGATTTAATATCAGTAAAAGCTGTACACAAAATAACTGCTAATGGATTCAATTTGACACCCACGTGGTCCATGTTTTTATTGATTCAGTTTTTTAAATATATCTACCTTGGATTTATAATGACATTTTTACATGTCTAAAATAAAGTAGGTACTGTAATGCATTAACGATTCGACTTGCTTGGCCTACGGTTTTACGTATAGTATATACGTACATTCTCAGAGAATACAAACTACATTCTCAGAGAATGCAAACTACATTCTCAGAGAATGCAAACTACATTTTCAGAGAATATTAAGTTCATATCTTACCATTTGGGTCGTATTAACAATGGATGCCACAAGTCGAATTGTTCTGTTGAACCTGTACTCTAAGTACTAATTTAAAATACAAAATTTGTATTTCTTATATTGTCAAGAAACCATGAAAAATACATGTAAATCAAATTTAAAAACTTACCTGAAAAACACTACTTATGCCAGGATTAAAGTACACGGGCAAGAACAGATGAGCAAAAATGATAATACTGATGAATTGCGATATACTAAGAAATATAAACTGAATTCCAAACATGTAGATTTCGAGCGGATATCCCTGTACAGAGGTGGCTGAAATTGCTGTGGCCACTGTAGATAAAACAATGGGCAAAAATCCAATATTTTTACCAGATACCAAAAAATCTTTGGTATTGCCAATTTTGTTCGCTGTAAAAGCGTGATAAAATGCAGTCACGCAAGATAAAACCACCATCAGAGATAGGTATCTAAAGTGGCCGCAACGGACATGACGACACTTGAAATTCTAACACTACACTTCTTAAGACGATAACAACAAGATGTGTTCAACTGGTGCACTACTGTACTAAATGTTTACAAGATCGAATTAAATTTTAATGATGACTAGTGGAAAACGTCTTGACGAAGGTCGTTTTCTTATTTCTGCCTGTCATTCTACTAAATATTCACTACAATCAATGTCATATCTCCATTAATCCAATCATTAATCCGGTAATAAAAACAAAGAATTGAATTACGAATCTTAATTATTGTCACTTCCCTGTTATAAATATTAAGTAAAAATGTCAGATGCAATTAAACAATTATCTTAGAAACATTGAAATGTGAATTTGTTTACTGCCATAAACCGCTACCCTAAAACGTTACTCTAACGCTATAGTTATCTCCTTTATATTACGTCATTAAGTTACTGTGGTTTTTGTAACAGGTCGTACTGAATTTGAGGAGAATGCTTGTACGTCAGTAGCGACTTAGACATCTTTGTTAGATTGAATTTTTACTAAATCTGGACTTTTGCCAAGAAGGTTGTTTCATCGTCTAATCACGTGCAAAAAGAAGGACGGATAGTAAGCTTCTGTCTTGGCACGAAGCTCGGTCAAAGGATTTGAGTGATAGTGTCTACTCCTAGAGTGGTCCTTAGGCGTTAATATATCTCAATTAGGAGGCAGATTAAGACGGTTGAATAACCCCACAGATAATTTTTCGCGTCTGGACCTCAACGTTTCCCAATTTGGAGAGTGGATCATTTCTGTCACACTCGCGGAATGTTGGTAATTGCCCTTAACAAATCTGGCTGTCCTACGCCGAAACATCTCTATATCCATAATATGAACCATCCTGTAAGGAATCCAAATGGTAGCGCAGTATTCCAACCTAGGGCGAACCAGAGTTTATGTGTAGACAGTTTCCGCACATTCTCGAAATACGCGTTGAATGAATCTAAGGCGTTGGTTTGCTACACCAACAAATTTTGTGAAATGGATATTCCGAGATAGGTTTTCGGTAATAGTTTAATCCCCCAGTTACTTGACACTATCAACTACAGCAATTTAAAAATTCTCCCGATGACTTGTAATTTGAAGTCAAAACCTATGGTACTGGAACACGGTAAACTAGTGTGGCAATCAGTACATGCATTTGTGTTATGCGTGGTTGCCACCCACTTAAGTATCATTTGTTTCAGTTGGAATTTGCACTGTATTTCTGCTTCATCATTGTTTACAACAAAACGGTGTTTTCATAAATATCATAGTAATATGTTGGTGTCGCTGAATATGTGGTAATACCGAACTTGAGATTTTTACGGCTCGTTGTTTAGAAATAAGAAAATGGAGAAATCATTTTTTTTTTAACTTTATTTTTTCTTGCGTGTTTTGTACTCATGAGGTGACAGTTTTTTCGGATTGATTTTTTTTGTCTTCTTTGCATTTCGATGTCAGTGGAACTTTCACTTCGGAAGAATCGTATCCATTTCTGTACTCCATCTAAATAATAGAATATAACTGATATAATATCCCATCATTATGTAAGTTATGTTTATTTTAAAAACAATGATTAAATTAAACACATGTCCATAACCGACAAGATAAAAATCACAATGAAGAAAGCATTGATTTGTTATACGGATTTTCGCTTTACGGTCAACTTTTCCGGAACGTATCTATGCCGTAAAGCGAGGTATGGGTGTACTGAATTAATCAATTTTAAATTAATAAATATGATGAAGTGCTACTTACCTCTTTTTCCCAATGTCTCGGTTTAACTTTGTCGCTTTTGTAGCCTATGCGATGTCGTAGTTTTTCTGGCAGACTGCGATAAAACTGCTCTGCAGGCGGTGAAATCAATCTTGGATCCACATCTTCTGGATTTGTGACACCTGCAAAGACATTTCAAGAGAATATCATTATGATTTATATTTCGATTATTTTAAATTATCTTTTTCACTGTCATACGTACCAGAAAATATAGATACGGCAATTCCAACTGTGATTCCTACTATTCCGGTTACCATGCTATACCACAAGGGTGATAAAGTGTAGAGGAAGAAGCTTCTAAAATATGGGAAAGAAATAATAAAAATCACACAATCATGCGTCTTGTGTCCATTGATGTTTCAGAAAGCTTATATCTTACGGTGTGGGATTAAATGACATAATTGCTTCTTCTTGGTAGCCCTCTGTGAAGTTAAACACATCTGTTGTGAAACTTGTGCTGGCTGTTGTGATATTCCAATTAGTGAAGTTTGACATTGATGATGAAATATTGCAACCAGCAACAGATAAGGAAGCGTGGGGAATATGGTGGTCACTCATCAGAGAACCAATGGCGGACCATAGTCCCACAACCAGAGCGGATAAGAATCCAACCATTGCGCCCTATATCAATATGCAAATAGTTACTTAGCATTTTTTTTTTAAATGTACATATTTTTAAAATTTCCTACAGCCAACAACTTGTTTTCCATTTTGCTATCAACTTTTCTATCCTATAAGTCCTTCAGTTATCAGTGGTTGGGTCCAAAAGTAGTTGTAGAATCTAAATCTGTTTTGTCAACCTTTTTCAGTATATATGGGCCATTCAAAAACGACGTCCTCGAAATTCCTTCAAAAATTGATTACTTCCTTACCCCCTGTCCACACGGTGTCCAATTCCCATTTCACTGAACTTTAAAACTCCATTAAACAGAAAATCAAAAAAACTTAAAATACCAACATTAGTGGACGTCCATATAATGGCTTTTCCCCCTCCCCTCCTGTCCACATGGTGTTCACATGTCAGAAGAACCCTTTGCCTCTCTTGAGGACATCCTTCTTGAATGGCCCCATAAGATCTTCATCCTCCCACAAACTTTTGTGGCTCTTCGTGGACCTTGTAGACTCTTCGCGACACACTGATCTAAAAACAGTTTGGCCTAGATATTGTTGATGCATTTTATCTACATTTATGGTGATGATGAAGTTGTTTTTTTCGGTTAATATAATATTTATGTTGCTATAATAAGTCCATGTCGGCCATCGCACTTGCTGACATACAGTACGACCTTATATCTGTCTGTTTATCAGAATTAAGAGTTAGAGTACTCTACATGTACAATCGGTAAATAAATGCCATATGGTAGGGGTTCGTACCCATTTTCAGGAGATAACATTTTTGTTAACACTGTCTTGAATGAACTAATCTGAGGCTTACTTACAAGTTGGTTTGCCCAAGGGAATAGTGTTCCAAGTGCAAAAAGGGTGAAAAGAGGACCTCCACTAGCACCACTTATAATGAATATTGCCTAAAAAAAATCATAAAATATACTTAACATGTATATAACCGCAACTGTAATTTTAATATCAAAGGAAACAGGTCCTAAATAGTAACTTACCCTAACTACTCCGCCCATGTTTGCAGCAAAGGCCACACATGCAATGCATGCCACTCCATATACGGCAGCTTAAAAATAATTATTGTTATTAAAATGTGTTTATATAATTTGGTGATAAATTGTTTAAATTACTACCTAAGATCTTGGATAAAGTCTGTTCTTTGGCTTCTGTTAATGATGGATAAAATGGCTTGATGTAGTCAGTAAGGGTCACTGCCGATAAAGCATTTAGGACAGAAGAAAGTGTACTGTTCAAAAATAACTTTGATGTTAATTTCTAGAAATCTTGTTACTATAAATCGAATTTTGATTGGGAATAAAATCCAAATCTACCTTAATGAAGCACATAGCACTCCAGCAACATAAACTCCAGCAAAGCCCTTTACAAAACTCAAAGTTTCCACTGCGAATAGGGGCACGTACTGCGAACAAAATAGTCATAGACCTTTTTTTTAGAGTAATTTAACAAAACAAAACTGTTAAAAGAATGAGTTGTAAAATGTGTGGTTACCTGGTCTCTAGATGTAACTATACCGTTTAATAATGGGTCACAGTCGTGATATTTGGCAAACATTACATAACCAGTTGCAAAGAAGAGCATCATTATTACAATTAGTACGAAGATCGATATCACCAGGGACCTAAAAAAACATGTTTATTTCGTTAAGGTTTGTTTAATGGCTGCTCACTGTATTAAATCTCTGGGGGAGGGAAGGGGGGAAATCTATCCCCAATGTAACTCTACTTCTACAAGAAAAAGGGTTTGTAGAAGATAAACTTAATCATAAACTTACCAATTTGCCCGCTTCATGCTGGTATTGGATAAAAACCGTTGAATAAACATCTGACTGACTGTCATGAATACCAACGTACTGAAAGAGTTTCCAATTAAGAAAGTCCATATGGTATCTTTAACTTCTGGCGTTGGCCACACACTGTGAAGATGGAAAAACATGAAAATGGTGCATTTAATGTTAATACATTTTTGTAAAAATGATATTAATTTCACTTACTGAAACGTGAGTCTGTCTCTTGCCAGTGCAGTTTCCCATACTGTCGCCACTCCACCGACATCTATACACCCTTTTACGAGCACAACCACAATGACCACAAACATCACTATCAGTTGAATTACATCAGCCCAAATAACTGCTTTGATACCACCCTGCATTTAAATGGAAATACAAAAATGTATGCTTTGTTGCATTAGTTAATGCATAAAATAAAGGTCTATTTCCATTACCAGTGCCGTGTAAATAATACAAATAACTCCGATTGATATAACCGATGTCCATAAATCAAGTCCAGTGGCTGATGTAAATAAAATTTGTTAAGTTGCGTTATACCCTAAATTGATGTATAAATATTTGATGTAAATTTAAATGTCTTACCATGATTCAGAGCAAGGGATGGTGCATAGAGAACGCACGATATATAAAACACCTGTATTATTATTTATGTTAGAATGGTGTCTCAAAATATGTATTATTTCAAACAAAATTGACGACGCGGTTGAACTTACATTTTGAGCCGTGTACATAATTGAAGCCATCAATCGTAATTTTCGATTAAACCTGAATTCTAAATACTGAAATATAAAATTTAACTGAAAAACTCCTATTTACATGCCTTCATATCATTATTCATTTCTGGTTTGTTACGATTGTTAAAAATAACTTAAATGTTTAGAAACAGTTTTTGAAAAAAAAAAATAATAATAACGTCTTACCTGAAAAATGCTGCTTATTCCTAAGTTGTAGTAAACTGGTAAAAACAAGTATGCAAAAATTGGCATCACCGTAAAATTGGCTACCAAAAGCAAGACAAAATTTACGCCGTCCATGTAAATTTCCAGTGGAAATCCTTGCATCGATATTGGAGATATTGCAGTTGCCACGGTGGACAAAATGATGGGAAAAAATCCAATGTTTTTACCAGAAACTAAAAATTCCTTGGTGCTGTTCTTACTTTTTTTGACATTGAAAACATGGTAAAAAGCAACCATGGTGGACAAAGCTATGACCACACAGAGGGACACATAATCCCAAGTGTCTAACTTGACTGGAACACTCATTTTTTTAAAAAGTAAGGCAAGAATTACTTTTGATTAGTTAAGATATTTCTCTCGCACACGCTTTCGACTGACTTCTTTGAAGTCAGTGCCGAAGAATCGTATTTGATTGTTTATATATTAGGGATTAATACCGACAAATTGTTAACTCATCAATTCGACATTCTTAATTATAATTTCAGATTAAGAGAAAATCGAAACACAATAGATGGCGTGTAATCTTCTTGTGTTAGCGAAAATTGAACTTTTTCAAAAGGCTGTAAATCGATTTCTGAAGATATCGTCTTAAGAAACCTGGGTTTTAACTGGATTTTTAGCCAGTGATAAATAATAATTCTTTGGCGTATATATCCACTATGAAAACAGGGTATGTCAAGAGTTGTCATCATAATAATCATGTTTTGCAGTGGAGGTTGTTGCATTTGTGTTTATTAACGTGACATTTTGTTATCAATTTGAGTTTTATTTACAAATAAACTTGAAAACGGCCATCGTACTTTACATTCAGATAAACGATGGCCATTTATTTCCCTCCGCAAACTTTGATTTGTACCAAAATAAAAAGTGAAAGTCATGCACGGTTTTATACACTGTCTCAACTATAACCTTCAAGATATGCGCTGTCATTCATATAGCTTACATTGACATATATGCTATAAATTAAAATGGTATAACTTCCGTCATGTAGAGCACAGGTACATCTGAGCATTATTTATTAAACGTTCACATCAAAAATGTTGGATTTGCAATGCTCAAGTAGCAACTTTTTAGATAAATATTTTGCATGAAAATGTTAGAGTATATAATAGGCATATGACATTACAACTTATCTCCTTCAAAGTACGACCTTCGGGAAGCCACACACTAGTTCCAGCGTTTTTTCCCCCACATATCGTAACTGTCATTTCCTGATAGTGTTTAGAACCTCGGTTACCTCGGTCCACAGTCACGTAACGATTATCCTTCAATTTGGATTTCAACTTAGAGAAAGGGTAGAAGTCGCTGTGTAAAGAGGTTGTGGAAGTGTGAGGATATATATTTTTTTCGACTAAAAATCTCCAATTCAAATTCTGTGTGAGCAGGCGCATTGTCATGGTGCAGCATCCAATCATATGTATGAACAAAACGTCTGTTAACATTCTATGAATTGCATTTTTATCTAAGCTCATTTGTTCTGCAATCAACCTGAAATTCAATCGACGATCTTTCGCCATCACAGTTCGCACAACTTCCACATTTCGTTCATTTGTTGACGATGGTGGTCTTCCAGAACGTGATTCGTCTTCTACATTTTATCGACCCTCTTTGCAAGCATTGTACCAACTAAAAACCATATTTCTCGATAAGAGCTTCAGTTAAACTTGCAAATACCTCGGTGGCAGATTTGTCGAGTTTCACAGAAAATTTGATTGCTCCATCGCAAACGTAACGACATATGAAAACGTGCCCTTACTTAAACAGTGGTTTAGCGGCCCTGACTCAGCCGATCGAGTTCAGGACAAGTCAGGACAATTAGCCAAAATCTCTAATATATTAATTAATACAAATTATGTTCTCTGTACGCATTACTGTAGAACGTGCGCCGTAGTTGATTCACACATTGATTCCCATTGTCAAATTCTAACATTTCGATTTTATGATATATCCCATGAATAACTAAGGGTTTAATCCACTTAAACTCGTGCTATTAATCCGTGATTATAGATTAATCTTCCGTGATCCACATGACAATACTTAATCAATGACTGTCCAAATTGGACAAATGTCACCATCCGTATACTTTATTTTTCCTAGAATAAAGGGCTATTCAGGGTAATACATTTTTCGATAAGTGATATTTATTAATTGTTCATTTATCAATAAAATTTCTTTACAAATAGCCAAAAATGCACAAATCATAATTTCATCATGCATTAAGCCTAGTGATGTATAACATACATATACGTGAATAAATTGCTGATATTATAATATTGCAAATAATGCAATTAAGACGAGATATTAAGTGATGAATGGATCGATTAATCATTAATCGCTTAAATTTCGTTGGATTCTTTGGGACTTGATTGCAAAGGAGTTTTGAGATCTTTAAGTTCATTGCCATTTTCATACTCCATCTAAATATCAGAATGAAAAATGTATTAGACACTTATCTTTAGAACATATTGTTCAATTTGAGTTTTTTGTGTACTTACGTGTTTACCCCAACTTTTAGCTTTCACGTTAGCAGATGTATAACCTAAACGAGTTCGTATTTTTTCTGGAAGATTTCGATATAACCTCTCAGCTGGGGGAGATATCAGATTGGAGTCTACTTCTTCGGGATTTTGAAAACCTAAAGGAATGATATTATACCATTTTACTTAAGTTTAAATATGCACCTGGTCCTACAAAATTGTACGCAGTAGTTTTGTTAAGATGAGATGTTCAATGGGGCCATTCAAAAAGGACGTCCTCAAGAGTGGGTAGTGGGGGGAGGGGATACTGGCGTGTGTACAACATGTTGACGGGGGGAAGTCATTATGGACTTCCACTGATGATTGTGTTTTCAGTTTTTTGTATTTTCTGTTTAATTGAGTTGTAAAGGTCAGTGAAAAGGGAAATGGACACCGGAAAAACTGTGGCCCCATTTCCAAATGTACATGAATTTTTAAAACCTCGGGAAAGTCGGGAATTATGCCTAAATTTGTGTTAAACAACAATTTTATGCTGGAATTTCCCTTCTAAGTCCGGAAATTTCCGTTAATCAGAAAAATATGAAAAAATGTCGTGAAATTGGTAGCGAGCCGGGTGCTTGAAAATGTATGGAATGGGCTTCTGTATGTTTCAACACTTTTTCTGGACACTTCTTTTATAAACTATTAAAGACGTCTATGAGAGAAGGGGGAAGGGGAGAAGAATTAAAATGAACACCATGTGGACAGTCATTTTTTGTAGGAATTTGTGGGCGTCCTTTTTGAATGGCCCATAATCTCAACTAACCTACCCAAAACAATAGATGAAACGATTCCTATTGTAATTCCAGCAGCTCCTGTTAAAAGGCTGTACCATATTGGAGACAGTGTGTAGAGAAAAAAATCCCTAAAAGTTGTAGGGAGTGAGTTATAGTTGTGAAAGATAGTATATTTTACAATTCGATGTACTGTATTTCAAAATTAAATTGACCAGGTTCTTACGTAGGAGGGTGAAATGGCATGATGGATTGTTCATCAGGGTGTTCTGTTGAATTCCATATGTGTTGCAGTATGCCATCAGTACCAAATTTTGTAAAATTTGAATCATGGGTTATATTGCACCCAACAACAGAAAGTGGCGCTGTTGGTAAGTGACTGTCACTTAATAAGGAGCCAATGCCTGCCCACAATCCTACTGCAAGACCAGCTATAAATCCTACTGTGGCTGCCTGAAGAAATAATTTTATGCACATTTTATGTGAAACAGTATTTTCATGGCACAGACTTTTTAGTCACGCTGTATATAGATGCCCTTACTCTTGCAGAAACCCATGGAAATAACACTCCGAGTGTGAAAAGCGTAAATATTGGACCTCCTGTGACACCGGTAATCATAAATACTGCCTATAAATGCAAAAGTATACTGAATTTAAATTCTGACATTGCAAATTACTGCAATTATACAAGATTTATTGGTCATACCCTAACAATTCCTCCCATATTTGCCGCTAGGGCCACAAACGCAATGCACAATCCTCCATATGCAGCAGCTATGAAAAACAGATTTAAGCTTAAGTATTACCAAAAAGAAATTTCCAGAAATTATCAAAAACCTTACTTACCAAGAATCTTGGATATTGTCATTTCCTTTGCATCAGTTAGCTTAGGATATAATGGCCTGATGTAGTCTGATAAAGTAATTGCTGACAGTGCATTTAATGCGGAGGAAAGAGTACTGTGGTTAAAAAAAGTAATGCAAATTTGTTTACAGTTGACATGATTAATTGTTTGTTTGGGTTTAATGGGCACAATGCCTGAATGGCAAAAGGCGCACTTGAGGTGATTAAAAGTGAGACAAATAACAAAACAACGCATTAGTCAACAACAACCAATAGTAAAAATTAATGTAGAATTAGCATTATGAGATCTCAGGAACAATGGGCCAAAGCTTAAATAGTTTACAATGGAGCTGATGCAGTAAAGTCAGATATGGCATTAGACATGTGTTCATGACGTCTTATGTATACCTTAAAGATGCGCATAAAACTCCAGCCACATAAACTCCAGAAAATCCTCGGATGAAGCTTAAAGTTTCTACTGCGAACAATGGCACATACTATATTCGAAGAGAAACCATATTACATAAAATTAGTCACAAATAATTTTGTTAAGACCGTTATTTCAGTATTTTATCAATTCATCATTCTAGTTAGATTCATTCAATGCTTATTTCGAGAATGTGCGGAAACTGCATTAGCTCTGGTTCGCCCAATATTGGAATTTGTGCTCCGGTTTGGAACCCTCACAGGACGATTCACATTCAGGATATGAAGATGGTCCAGCGTGGGGCAGTCAGATTTGTTAAGAGCAATGACCAATATTCCGTGAGTGTGACAGAAATGCTCCACTTTCTAAATTGGGACATGTTGAGGTCCAGAAGCAAAAAGTTATCTATGGGGTTCTTCAAACATTTTAATCTTTCTCATAATTCAAATATATTACCGCCTAAGGACCACTACAGGGGAAGACATTTTCACTTCCTTTGACTTTGGCTTTGTGCCAAGACTGATACTTACTATTGGTCCTTTTTGCGTGCGATTAGACGATGGAATAGCTTTCTTGGCGCAATGCTAGATTTAGTAGAAATTCAATCTAACAATGACGTCTAAATTGCTACTGAGTAGGAGCATTGTCCTGAAATTTAGTACGACTTCCCCTACCTTATGTGCATTTATTTTATGACTCTAGGGTACTGAGTTGAGTTGAGTTGAATTGAATTAAATAGTATACGTGGTTAAACATTTCAATATAAGACAAATGTATTACCTGGTCTCTTGAAGTGACCGTTCCGTTTAATAATGGATCGCAGTCAAAATACCTCGCATACAGCACATAGCCCGTAACAACGTAAAGCAGTGATATAATAGTAATCACTAGGCAGGATAAATACAAGGACCTGTAATGGAAGGGATCATAATTAAATTCTGTTTAACATGTTTTGATTGGTTTATTTGTCTCCATTGTCAGCAAAGGTTCCAAAATGCAACAATTTGAACAAATTTTTTAAAGAAATGCATGGTACTTGCCATCTTGCTTTTCCCAAACTTGAATTCGATAATGATCTTTGGACGAACATTTGACTAACTGTCATCATTGCCAGAAAACCAAATGAATTTCCGATTAAGTATGTCCATACCGTATCTTTAGCCTCTGGACTTGGCAAAAAACTGAATTAAAAAATGATTATTTTAGCATCAGATGTTTGAATTAATGTTTTGAGTTTTTGTATACACTCTGAGTCATAAAAATGTAGAACCCAATAAAAAAAATCACAACTCGGTGAAAAATGCTTCGATTTAGATGAAATTTGGCACTTATATTGAACAATAGTGTAGGAACAAAAATGAATCATTAAATGTGCTGAAAATGTTCTCCGGTCCCTTTTACGCAATTCCAGAGTCTAACGCGCCATTCTTTGAATGACAAATCGATTATACGCCGGTCGAGCTCAATCCAAGTTTTCTTAATTCGTAGTTTCGAGTCTTAGACATTATTGAATCTTCGATTTGTAAACCTTTTCCCGGAGAACTCCCCAAATTGTGTAGTCCACATGATTCGAGTTCGGACTGTTTGGTGGCCAGTGGTTGGGTTCGATGAACTGTGGCGCTTCTGGTTGCATGAGTTCAACCGTTTGACCGAGCACATTTTTTTCTTCCTACAGTATTGTTCTATGTAAGTGCCAAATTTCATTTAAATCAAAGCATTTTTTATCAAATTGTGATTTTTTTTATTGGGTTCTACTTTTTTATGATTCACGGTGTATTTCTCGCTATGCTTACTGAAATTTCAATCTTCCACTATCCATTGCTTTTTCCCAGATAGTGGTTACCCCACCGACATCGATACAACCCTTTATTACAACCACCAAAATAGCCACAAATATTACAACGAATTGTATGACGTCAGCCCAGATCACTGCTTTGACTCCTCCCTGTTGATGGACATTTGATATGTTTAAAGAATTTCACACAGTTTACTTCAACTACAGCATATGATCAAAGGAGTAAGTCCACATAATTGTATTTTATAGTATCAATATGAAGGATATAACACATATTTATTACCATAGCTGTGTAAATAATGCAGACCAATCCAATTGATATAACAGATGACCATAGGTCAAGACCAGTGACTGCAATATTAAAAAGTCAGCTTTTACATTACCGTGACTTTATCAAGGTACTCGAAGAATATTGAGTGAATTATACCTTGGTTGAGAGCTAGGGATGGAGCATATAGTACACATGATGTGTAGAATACCTGTAATTATGTAAGTTATAATTATTAAAATGCAGGATTCAAATATATCTCGAAGAAAGTTGGCTTACTTTTTATGTCAAATTAGGAAAAGGAAGAGAATGGGCCGTTTGTATGAAATCAACTGTTTTCGTCTTCATTGGCAATTATTTCAACTTTTTACAATGTTTTTAGGAACTGAGGGAAATGCCAAATGGTAGCTTCACTGTAGCACAGTGATGCACTGCAGTGAGGCGACCGCAAATTACGTGTATTGTGTGATAACTGATAAGGTATTTTACTGATATGGTTTCCAGAGATGACATGTTATGCAGTATCCCCCGAGTGATTTTGCACAATTTAATCGCAACATTAAAATGATTCAGTGTATAAAAGTTGATGTTTGAATTCCTCAATCACGCAATACATGTATTTGCAGTGCATCACTGTGCTGCAGCGTAGCTACCATTTGGCATTTCCCTTAGTTCTTAAAAACATTGTAAAAAGTTTAAATAATTGCCAATGAAGACGAAAACAGTTGATTTCATACAAACAGCCCATT
>JAQGAE010000798.1:0-29621 GCA_034696685.1 Julus scandinavius | reverse complement strand
AGGGTAATGCAGGAGTTATCGACAACCTTTAGTGAGAAAGTTCAAAAAGATGAAAAATTGCTAATTGTATAGTTGGAAGTGGTAGGAAATTCCAAGGCCACTAACTAAATGATTAATTTGTAAAAAACAAATGCTAATTAAAAGTTGATTGAGTGTTCATTTATTAAACAAATACTGTTTGTGTTTGATTATTTTGCCAAAAATATAAGAAATTATAAAACAAAATTCATGGAAAAATTAGTAGCAAATGTTACTGAAATGTAAAATTTTCCGATTTATCACACCAAGAAAGTTTGGTTGTTTCAACAGTTTAGTACTTTATACACAAACAGATGCTACTTTGTTTTGCAGGAATTGAGTTCTATTATTTGCGAATATTCTCCAAAAATTGCACAAATTTGTGATATAATGCACGACATTTTTTAAAGCGACGAAACATTTCTCGTTTTAACACCACAATAAGCTTTGCATGTTTTAACAATTTGGGACTATTTTAAAACAGATACTACATATTTTTGCAGGAACGTAGTTTTATAATCTATGAGAATTCTCCCAAAATTTGACGAATTTGTGATATAGAGCACGAGTTAATATAAATCAACTAAAAGTTCCCCTTTTTATCACTGAAATTCTATTATAAAATTACAGTATCCGTTTGGTAATAACTGGAAGCCCAACCAAACGTCAAAATGACAAAATTGAAATTGTTATTGTTATTTATAAAAACTTTCAGAATTCCGGTTATTCATAACAATTTGTCAAAATAACTGGTGAGATTAAAGCGTGCTCATTACTAAGTTAACTGTCTAAGATATACGATTAAATGTATTTTAATTATATTGAATTATATTTAAAATTCAGTGTTTGTGTTGAAAAATAAAAGTTAAAAATTACATTAAATCGAGACCTAATTAACGACAATACAAGCAAATGAAAACGAATGAAGTAATTGGACTAAATAAGGCTAAATTAAGGACTCAATTGACTTCTTTTAAATTATCTAATACTGGGACATTGATGCTCGTTCCACTTTGCTGATTATTTCGGCTGTTCAATTATGCCCATTTAGGACATGAAATTTAAAACAAAAGCAAAGAAAATGTTTATTTTTCTTAACTGCTATATATAGCAACTCGTCTTGTTGCATAAACACTGATTAATCAGATAACCACGTTTATCGTTTAGGGAAAATCCTTGATTTCCACAAGAAACTTGAATCATGTATTTGAAAAGTCTGGTAAGTTCATGCATTACTGCTATTTATACATTAAACTAAATGAAATTGTGGTACTGTTTTCCATTTTATCAATGTTGAAGTTTGGCGAATAAGTTTAATGTAAGATGAATACTTCTTACATTTTTTTTGTATAAATCTATGACTTATTTAACATTCCAGTGTTAAAACAAAACCACGTGTCACTTGATATTTGCATTATCAACATGATTACTGTTTGCAATACCAATATTATTAAAATATGATTAACAAACAGAGGAGCACCTTGCGTGTTAATAGTCGTTTTGCAAGCATAATAATATCCATAGTACAAGTTCACCTTGATCTATCTCCACAAACGCATATGTATGACGTCATTTAATTTTTTTGTCTGAAGTGGCTTTTCTACAACCTATGCTATTCCTTATCAGAAGCGTCACAGCATCATTACAAGTTTATTTTACAAAATTAGACACTGAATGAATGGCGCTTAGATTTGAATGTATCCACCTTCGCCCTGCTAACCTGCAATATATGAAGACAAGCTGAACAAAACTAGAAAACGAATAGCCAAATAAATTAAAAAGTGCTTTTGATTAATCTAATTTCCGGAAAACATTGTCTCTGATTTGAAATAACTAACAGAGTATATTTTTTTTATTTCAGATTGCTATCCTTATCGTGTGTATTATGGCTGCAACCATGAACGCGGATCCAGAACCAGGCAGAGGTTATGGTGGTGGATATGGAGGAGGCGGTGGTGGATATGGGGGAGGTGGTCGTGGATATGGAGGAGGCGGTCGAGGAAGAGGATATGGTGGTGGACATGGTGGAAGAGGATTTGGTGGACACGGCCGAGGTTATGGTGGAGGCCGTGGTCATGGAGGAGGTCGAGGCCATGGTGGCTTCGGAAGGGGTCATGGTGGTGGATATGGCTATGGCAAGTAGTGACACCCTGATATCAATGTCGTGATACAACTTAATTTATTATATACCATTTTGTAACTTTGCAGAAAAATTATCATTAAAATGAATTTGTATTAAAAATAATACTTAACAAAATGATTACGACTGTGTTCAATGAAATTCTTGATGGGAAATACCCATCATTAATGTAAGTTTGTTGCACTTCAACACAATTTCTAAAGGTGCATGAATAAGCATATATATGTCCTGGTATCAACATCCTGTTAAGTTCTCTTGTAAAATCCTTGCATTAGGCAGAGGAAAAACTTGCCTTTATGTGTTCACTGTTTATCAAGAATGAATAAATTACCACTGAAAAGTGAAATGACTTTCATTAATTTAAGTACTTAGAGAATCTGTAGATTTAGGGTGAAAAATATGCTAATGCAGCGACGAATGGTAGCACGCGAATTTCTATATTTATTCCTTGAATTTGATGATTAACTGCATGGATTGGAGAAATAGGCATTACAATACTGGTAGAAGATAATGGATGACTGTCAATATGGTCCATAACATGTATTTCTACAATGCCATCCTTTCTTAAATAAAGTTTTTTTTCTTCTAAAATTTAAGCTTAAGTGCTTTTGTTACAATATTAAGTATTGCGTATTTATAATAACAATATGTTTTTGTATCATCTATTCCTTTCTCCAAGTTCAATGACCTAAATATCATTTGATGTAAGAGTTCTAGGTATTCGAATCCACAAAAAATGAAGGTTTATTCTCAGCAATCACTAAAAAAACCAGGAAAATACTGTGAAAAATCAAAGATTTTCTCTTTATTGGTTGCTTAGGGTGAGAATACAGAAGTCATGACGTACATGTCCTAAGAAATGACGTTATAGAAGCCCCAGAAGTTAGCGTATAAATAAAGCAGCTATTGTTGGAACTAAACATCACACCGATAAAAGCCCAATACAAGGTTCTAACTACCAATAGTTTAATCTAAAAGCCATTTTAAGTCGTGAAGATGAATTCAAAGATAATGGTAAGTAAACTTATTTTGCACAAAACCTGCAAACGTTTCAATTGAAAAAGATTTGAAGAAACGAATTTCAGTCTCTACATTTTATTAATTTTTAATCTGATGACTTCATCATATTGCACAAAATTAAATCTTTGTTTTGCAGATTGGATTACTGGTTGTTTTAGCTGTTGCATTAATGTGTGCTCAAGCTGACCCCATCCCAGTCCCTGTAGCAGATCCTGGAAGAGGGAATCATGGCCAACACGGCCATCACGATCACCACCATCATCACCATGATCACCATCACCACCACCACGATCATCACAAGCATCACCACGACAGATCATGGGGGGGTTAAGTCATCCCAACAATCGTTTTAGAAACCGAAGAGAGACAAGCATACACCAACAACGAATTGTTCAAAATCAAGAATATAACAAATATGAAATGATTAACATCTTTATTTTTTTAAAAGTGTGTATTTCTATGCGTGATTAAAGTACTACATGTTAATAAAGTGAATCAACGAAAATGATGCCTTTTTATAATATACATAGAAAAAATTAAAATATCTAAACATTAAGTTGCTAAAAATGTTTTTAAATATTAGACTGAAAAACCAAATGTTAATTTGCTGAATCATAAATTTGAATTATTTTTTTGTGTCTACGTCATTCAGAGTATAGTTTAAAGGTATATAAAAGGAACCAGAACATCTACTGAAATAACACATCCTCATACGAGAATACAACAGTGAAAACATCAATCTTAAGACTTCATCAACTATACAAAATGAACTTCAAGATTTTGGCAAGTATTTCGTTTTCTAACTGGATAGGGTCCTACTTTGTATTATGAAATAATCCATTAGATATTTCTCTTAATATAAATGCACTCTATGTTAATTCTTGCCATAGGTCGCTTGCCTGCTTGCCATGACCATCTTAATGTGTGCATCTGCGGTTCCAGTTCCTAATCCAGTACCAGCACCAGATCCACGCCGAGGAGGTAGTCACCGTGGTGGTAATAAAAATAATAATGATGGACGACGTTTTGTACATTTTTCGACTGACACACGCGGTCACAGAGGATATAAATACGCAATCATTAGTAAATACTAAAACTGTGTTAGGATTATACAATTTCGTCTACCTGAATACGATTGTACGTTGAGAAAATTCGCAACTATGATTTGTAATAAAAATGTAGTATTATAATTTATTCGTTTTGGTACTATCAAATAATTTAAACACTGTAGGCATAAAGATGAACGGGAAAATGCCACTGTAATAGTTCATAAATTTAAGTATGAAAAACTGAACAAAAAACATTTCTCAGAATTTCAGAAAAAAACAAATACAACGATTGGCAAATTCTAACCTTGTGTGGGAAGAAAATCATTAAAATTACATAAATATTAGTTCTTTCTTAAAATAGTATGGCAAAGAGTTTGGCATTTAAATTATGGTATAAAAAATAAGAAATAGCTTGAGCAAAATATTTAAACTTCATAAATTTGATAAATTTGCTGCAACTATATAGAACTATTTTATCATGGTGCCCGGTTGACAAATTTTATCATGGTAGAATTTGCACATGGCACATATACAAATAAATACTACTTAAACCATGAACTCAGTCGTAATGAACGCTAAAAAACCACTCTGGAATGGGTCAATAACACCGATATTTTCCGTTATCTATTAGTTGATTGTTTCAGTGAGTAATCCTCTAAATAAAGGTTAGGTTAATTTAATAATATTTCCCAGATTATATCGCAATATAAGTTTAGGATATCATGCAAAAAAAGCATACACATTTTTTATGATAATGCTGTAATCTCTTCCAAAATTTGAGGAAATATCCTAGTTTGATTTGCCAATTACATCGATCGCACGCAAACAATTGCACCAGACAATGAAGTATAAATTCAAGGTTTCCGTCTTGATTGAAAAATTTCTTCACGTATTTTCCAAGAAGTAATGGCGCGTGGTCCAACGTTTTTTACATTTATATCATTGAGCGAGTATATTGTGATGAGTGATAATCATGATTTTATTAAATAAATACATAAATATACGATTCGCTAAGATGTAAAAAGAAATAAACAAGAAAAAGACAAAAACAAATTCATAAAAATATTACAAGTCGGTTTATTGGAAAAAATATACTTTTATGTTGGTAAAAATCTATTTTAGCTCAAAGGAGACAACCACGCAAACCTGTTTTATTCATCCTTTTTTGCGCTTTTTACTACGTTTTATTTACAAAATCGTGTTGTTTACTTCAGATTCTGACAATGACGTCAATTACGTCAAGGAAGTGATGAAACGTTGAAAATAGAGTGATAACTCAACGAGTATTAGGGTTTGGGGGTATTGGGTATTGGGGGTGGAAGACGATGAGTGGGTGGTCATTTTTTTCGACAAAATCTTAAAACCGCTGTAGCTCGGCTAATTCTGGCTTGACTCGCACTGTTTTTGATGCTTTGCAAAGCTAACGGTCTCTACTTTGATATTCAGCAATACAAGTTTCAGAATTCTAAATTTTAAAATTTTTATTTCTCGTTTGGGCTAGTAGATGGCGCCATTACGCAATAAAATCTAACTGCTGTATCTTTGTTAATCCTTTCTAGATTTTTACAATTTTTTTTTGTTTTCGAAGACAAATGATCGCCCCTTTTCATAATACGCAGTAAGAAATTCAATTTTTAAAAAAATGAATATTCGATCCTGGATGTTTTGGATCCTGGAAGAAAATACCTTTACAAATTTTAGTTTTTTATTGCAGAATATGAACGAGGTGATTAATTTCCGTCTAAAACACCAAAAACATTAAGAATGAGACAATTATTAACCGAAATAAAGTACTTTAAAAATTTGGAGTGCGTTTTGGAGAGTTTCCTTTTGTGAGAGAGCCATGACCCAAAATATTCAAAGCACTGCAGTACTGTTAATTATTACTTGATTCTTAAAGTGTTTGTTGTTTTCGACAAAAAATAATAATTTTTAAAGTTAATGTTCGAAAGTTTCTGGAGGAAAAATTATCTTCTTGCTTTATTTTTACATTTTGTAGTGTTTTCAATGCCAAAAGGAATAGTTGGTTACTTTTATATGCTCATAACAAACAAACACAATTGTGTAGTAAATTATATCTTTATTAAAACACTAATGAATGTACTTTTTGAACAATGAATACCATAAGGATCATGAATAACAATAAATCTCATTGTAAAAGAAAGTCAAGGTAACTTATAACTGAATTTCAAGTAAGCATAGTTTAAGCAAAGATATTCTAATAATTGAGATCTTCTTCTCCATCTGTAAGTAAATGTAATAACAATTTTTAACTTATAAAATTAGTTTGTAGTAATTGTCTCAAAACGGTTTGAATAAAAGTAACTTGTTTTCGTTTTAATGTGCCAAATTTCGCGGAGTGACGGGAAGTAATTGACTGAATTTAAGTACCCTTTATAAATAAAATATAGACAATTAGAAAGATTTTGTTTATCTGGATAGTTAATTGAACTCTAGGGTTTTTCCCGATTGTGTGACGTTTCTTTCCCTCTGTCTTGGTTTAGATACCTAAAAATATTCTGCGGACGTGACTCAAATATAATATGGCTCCCACCTGAGTAACTGAAACTTGTTTATGGAACAAAATATTAACTAGCAAAACGATGTGTGAACTTTTCATTCATTTAATCCATTCAATACATTTTATACTAAGTTCAATGTAAGTCTCCCGTGGATTCATGGGTGTTAAGTCTATGTCAATGCCACATTGGAGAAAGTGTTTGTACTCGTTCAACTATGTTTATAAAAATGCTGACAACAACCCTAAACACATTAAATGTACGGCCATCACCCCTTTGCTTTTCAAGCTTTCAACATGTTACTCAAACAAGCCCTACGGACTAGATGTCTATATCATTTTCTAAACCTAAACATATATATCCAAGGCATTTTTAAGACTGAAATTTTTTTCTGAAGCTTTTCACCAATGTTGAATGCTTAACAAGTTAATGATTTTAACGTTAACAAACTACAAAGTTGTTTTATGTTCCTCGAATTTGAATTTGCAAGCATTACTAGAAAATATGCATTTATTTTTGGAATGCGTATTTTGATAATATAAAAATACCCTTTCACAATGAATAAAAACCCAGCTTTTATTGTGGTTTACAATTGGTAACAAACCTTCATAGTGTTGGCATTTTGCCCTGTGAATACACCTGTTTGTACATTATCTAAACGTTACCTTTTTCGTGCGTCATCCTCCCAATTTTAAAACCGGGCTTTCCCATGGTTAAGATGCAGTTCAAATAACTCAATTCGTAAAAAAATAGTGCACTTTTTTTCAAGTTAAATTAAAAACCAAAACACGACTTTTTATTTAATTTGTAAACAATCTCCATGCAGAAAAAACTAAAACAAGTTTCTGTTGCAAAAAAGCTTGTTGAAAGCAGTTTGTGCTGTGTGATGTCAGAAAAGTTATCATTTTATTTAAACTGTCAGACCTGGTTTTTAAGAATCAGATGAATTTCTAAGGAAGGAAAAACCAGAAAACACAAATCGTGAGGAACTTTTGTATCCATGAATCTTGCATTGATATTTATGAATGTAAAATGTTGCCATGTCTTGGAAAATAAGTTCCAGAAACTGAACTAAACATTAAACAAAACCTATTGGGATCGTCTTGGTGGTAATGATTTCTTACACTACTTCTTGTTGTTTGCAAACGCTATAATTATTGCAATTTACAATAAAACAAGTCACTTTCTGTACATGGAAAGTTCATCATATGATACTTATTTGTAATTGCATTACACGTCAATGAAACATTCACGGAAGCAATTTAATGTACGATGATTAGCAAAATACAAAACAAACAAATAAGCCAAACTTCATTATACATTACACTTACCACTTCTTACATATTCATGTCTGAAAGTTCTTTTGCCATTAAAAACATTAAATAATTATACAGTTGATTTAGCACAAGCTTGAAATCTGTTTACCTAATCTTTTCAGAATGGTAACTTTACCAATTCTTATTGTAAATAAACTTAAAAAAGAGGCCATAGTTCAAATAATACCTGCAAAAGACATGTTAAACAATATTAATAAATGCCATTTTTCTTGGTATAGCATATATAAAATTTATACAAATCTAAGCGAATAATCTGATTCCATCTTTTACCCTTATGAAAATACATTTATCTCAATTTGTCCTTGCAATACTTTGTTAGATTGAAAGCCCATGCACTGAATTGAACTACCAGCAGCAGTATGCAAGATAACCAAGGAATTTTGACTCCCTCCCTTTCAAATACATTATAGTGATGTTTTTAGTATGTTGACATCAAGGCAAGGGTCAACAATTTTGAATTTTAACTAAGAAGCATGCGACATTGAATAGTTTATTGATACAACAGGTCATCCACTACATGACATTGTGAATATATGACCAGTTAAATTTGAAACTTGTTTTTGAATTTTTTAGTCAAATTGACAACAAAGTTTTTGGTTTTTGACAGCGCAGCATAAAAGCAAGAGACATAAACAAATGCTTTGTTATAAAAACTGGTTATTGAAAAACATAGTTTTTACTGGTTCAATTCCTGGGTTTTCCCTATTTCGTGACATGTTGGTCTCCCTTTATGGATCAATTTTTGACCCAAATTTAAAATCCAATACGTGACAAAAATAAACGCCACATTATGAAATACAATTAAAATCAATTCGTTTATACAATCATTCAATTTATTGTTAATCGACAACGAAATTAAAATTGTTTAATTCAAATATGACGATTTACACTAGATTTAGATCCCATATTTTCGTGAAAGAAGTCACTAAAGTTACCATTATTTTTCACGAAATTCTGCACCATTCCAGTATATTATGATAAATATAAAATATGACTGAATGAATCACATATAAATAAGCAAATCAGAAAGGTATTTCATGACAATGTGTGCGGTGGTGAGGAAAGGAAATAATTATTAATAAACGCACATTAACTTTGAATGTGTCATAAACATGAACTCATGTGGCTTTTATGTTCGGTCAATCACATTTTTACTACTACATTCATAAATATCAACACATGCAGTTTCGACTTGTGAGGTCCAATTTCATGACAAACACATTTGAAATCTTCGTTTTCTTGTAAAACCGATTTTTTAAAATTTTAACCTTAGTTGATCCAGTACCAAATACTATCTTTAGTCTCAGTAAAAGCCTGTCATGCAATCATCCTATGTGATGATGTTTTAACTCTTTTATCTATTATTTCCAGTCTTTAAGAACCGTAATAAATGTATGCATTGTTCTAATTTAATGTTGATTTCACAAATTAAAGTTATTTTTACATAAACCTGTCTCAACCAACTAAAGCTTGTTATAGTGAACTTTCTGATTCATTATTTATTAGTTTCTTATCATTGACCTAAAACGTCTATAAAAGTAATATGCAGTGTTTTTGATTTCACGTTCGATGACCAGAAAACAGCCCATTAATAATAAATGCCATGCTGTAACACTAAATAACAAAATGACAGTTTAATAATCAGTAAAAAGGAAAGGAAAATACCGTTATGACAAAGGTTACCACCTGTTCACATACTTTGTATTTTTGGCCGTTAAGGGTGTGGATACAGGGGACCGTCCATCGACACCTATTTAATTGTGTGACGTAGAAACTCATCGTGTAACGGATAATGACGTCACATAAGTTCCAATTGAAATCGTATAAAAGCAGCAAAATTTTCTGAACTAAACCATACACTTCACCGACTGAAGTACAAAGAGAAACTCACCAGCAAGAAAGAGTTTGATTTGAATCTACCTCAGGAATCAAGAATGAATTCAAAGATTCTTGTAAGTATTTAGTCTATGATCCTAAGATTTCCTTATTAGAAATCCTAAGATTTCTCAATATCTAAAACTTTATTTTTCCTTTACAGTTTGGATTATTGCTTGTGTTAGCAGTTGCCTTGATGTGTGCTCAAGCTGACCCTGTTCCAGACCCTGCTGCGGATCCAAGAAGGGGACATTTTGGAGGACATCATGGACACCACGGATTTCATGGTCATCATGGACATCATCATGGACATCACCACGGACATCACCACGGTCATCACTGGGGCCACAGACCATGGAGAGGTTAAACAGTCCAGAAAAGCCTCTCGAAGATCAATTCTCCAAGTTTCAACTAATAGAAATGGAACCCCTAGGAAAGAATCTAGGCGAATATAGTTATAATGCATGAAACCAAATATATAGATTTAAGAATTTCTACAGAATTACATCAAAATATATTTATATTTCAGTCACTAAGTGGACTATGCGATCAAATGTATCTTTAAAGTGCATCCAATAAAATGACATTTGTAATTTTCAAATAATAACTTTGCTTGCATTTTTATTTATGTAATTCAACGTGCTAAAATTTCACATATTGAAAATAAGAAATCGAATAGTATATTAAAATGTTGAAGATCACTAGTTGAACTATTGAACATCACTGAAAACATCTAATAAGCTGATAGCTAGTTTTTAGACTATTGTATATATTTTTAAATATATTTTTTACAAAGATATGGTAAAATGAAGCATTTGATTCCTTTCAACAAGTCATTTGGTAATAAATTTTTTTGAAACCTGTATTTCAGCTAATATATGCCAGTGGTGAGCTTAATAAAACCTGGATTATACTGCAATTATTATTTAAGTTAAACAGTACCTACTATTATATCGATGTAATCGGAATATAACAAGATAAATTACATTGATGTACAAAACTCAATCAATTAAATTTAAAATATATTGAAATAACAATAACTACTGTTCTATTCAAAGAATCCTAATAATCTGATGTTAATAACGAGACATCTAATAATAGAAGGATCTTAATTCGTTAACATGTATGCGAACACTGTATACGAAACATGTATACTACATGTACATGTAATGTATATATATATTGCATGGTCTATAGAGTCTCAAAAATCATCATATCCTACAAAAAAGTCATATGGTTTGATGTCGTATGCATCTTCATCATGCATATGCATATAAAAGAGCCATATGCATGCTCTTTTATAATTCTGGATCATTGAATTAACATAATGCAGTTCATCATTTAAGTAAAGTGAGTTGAACAAATATTATTTAACAAATTGCAACATTCTCAATGAAAGAATTTGATTCTACATACTTAAGCAAAGCAGACTAATGAGAACTTTATCTGAATTTACTCAGGTAAATATAAGTATATACTGTATATGAAAGTCCAATGAAAAACATGAAAGGTCAATAAAAAACATTAAAGGTCATGACATTCGTTATAGAAATAATTCTTGCTTCAATCACTTATGTATTTTGGCTTTAATCCAATCAAGAAAAGTATATTATAAAGCCAACATTATGAAAGAGGGGGAAACATGTTTTGTCGGATGGTTTTTTGTAACCTGCCCTAATTTTTACAGTACTGAGAATTCCCCGATTGATTTTGAGAAAATAATGTGATTTTTTTTGTATCAACTTGCTTGATTAAAGTTTAAAAAAGCAGAATACGAATACTGTCCAGTTTTTGTATTGATTAATTTCTTGCCGATGACTTAAATGTAAGCATTTTACAAAACCAAATTCATAAAAAATGGAAGGTTAATAACAATAATCGGCAGAAAAAGCAGGAAAAACACAGTAGAAAATCAAAGATTTATTTGATTGGCTACTTTAAATACAATTGGGAAGATAAACCATCTATTAAGCCCATAAAAAGGACAAATACGTTATAGAAGATCCAACAAATACTGTATAAAAGCTCCAACAATTTCATAAGCAAACCACATTTCCACATAAGTCTACTACAAGACACAAAGCAGAGATACTTTGAAGTTATTTCAAAGTCCACAATGAATTCTAAGATGATGGTAAGTAACCTTATTTCGACAAACATTTTTCGTAAAAGTGTACATGTCTGATGTTTGCATCTCGCAGTTGGGATTACTGCTTATTTTAGCTGTTGCATTAATGTGTGCTCAAGCTGATCCCATCCCAGTCCCTGTAGAAGATCGAGCCGCAGATCCTAGAAGAGGACATGGTCATCGTGGTCACCATCATCATCACCATGGTCACCATCATCATCAGCACCGCGATCACTGGCATCACGACAGACGATGGAGTGGTTAAGTGATTACAAATAAGGATTCTCAGTATTTTTCATCTGAGTAACCCTCAAAGAAAATTAAAAGAGTGCTCAGACGCCCGAATACAAATGGTATTTACTAAATGATTGAAATCGCTATTGTATAATTATGCCACAAATGCGTATTTAAAGTACGTAAATGGTTTATTTGAATATTCAATAAAATATAAAATCATAATACTTAAACGAGTAGTTGTCGTTTGTTTTGTTTCTTGTTAACATGATATCAGAAAACAAGTAAGAATTCATTTCATTGAATTCTATTTCTAGAAGTGTAAAATGTCCCAATAAGTCAAAGTCGTCACTTTGGGTATTAGAGATATATTCTTAAAATATTAAGGTTAATATACATGTAACCAGTAATAATAGTATGTGCTAAATGTAAAATGTACCAACAACCCAATTGCAAAACTATTTTAAAGGAAAATTTGAAAAATAGAAAGTCCATTAGTTGTATTTTTAATTTCTAATTATTTTTTGTAAATAACAAACTTGTTTTGACCTTCGCTTTTACTTTTTCCTTTGTAAACATCACTAAAAAAAACTTGTGGTGGAAGGTGGAGGCCATAACGACAAAAACTCCATTTGGAGAGGGGATAAGGTCGCAATGAGCACACAGGTGTGCTAATTAGTTCAAATATGTATAAACATGACAAAAAATTTCATTGAAATGTTAAATTTTACATAAATGAATTCATGTTATGCTGTTAAGGATGTTTACGACTGACATTATTTGCGCATTATTGCAATGTCTCATTGTTACAAACATAAAAACCTGAAATGATGCCACCACCAACTATGGAAAAATATTAGCTAACGAGTATTTTAGAGAAATTTAACTCAAATAAATGACTAGCCAATGATAAATACATCTTCAGCAAAGAATATCAGTAACAAGTAACAACTTAATAGTTCAAGTTTTCCAATTTTATAAAAGCCTCTATATTACAAAACGGATATATTTCAAAGCTTTTTATTTTACTTTTTCATATTTTGCAACAGTTACCAAGTTTTGCAATTAAGGTGGGCCGAGTCCCACAATCACATTAGCTTAGCTATTTCGAAATAATACCAAATTTCAGAAAGCCTATTAAGGTTTATATTCGAAAACTTAAGCTATTAAATTTTCAGCAATTATACTGTCGCCGTATTTGGTAAAACAATAACAGTACTCATTTTTTTATCAATATAGTTTTTTTGAGAGGAAAATCCCCAAAATTCAGTAAAATCCAGTTAATTGGCTAATTTAGCATCGACGCAAGTTCTTGCAAAAACGCATTTGAAATTGTAAATAACCTAATATACCCCATTGTAAAAGCAGAGCGCGTACCCTTGCTATGGTAACACGATGTATTTAATGACCAAGTACATAATTAAGGTAATTACGCTGTATGAATCTTAATACCTTTGATCTTAAAAATAAGAAAGTAGAATCTCTCCCTCTTGAAGGGAGGGTTATTTAATAGGTGCACGTCCACATGTCAAATTATTTTTGAGCATATTAGGTGGATATCTGAGGGTGGGTATTAAGTAAACCTAGAAAAAAATGTCGGGATATGACGTTGAAAACAACTTCTGAAAGGTCAGTCCACCACTAAAAGCATTTTTTGTTTCTTTTTCTGGACGCGTCCGAAAACAACCGGACGATGGGTGTCTACGTCATTCAGAGTCCAGTTTGAAGGTATATAAAAGGAACCAGAACATCTACTGAAATATCACTTCTTCTTACGAGAATACAACAGTGAAAACATCAGTCTTAAGACTTCATCAACTATACAAAATGAACTCCAAGATTTTTGTAAGTATTTCAAAACATTATTTATCAATAGCTGATGCTGACTATTATATCAAAACATGCAGTGGAAGTGAAATGTATATTTACAAATCAATATACATAAAACATTTTTGGACTTCTACTTGACAAAACAACATATTTCAACAAATTTTAAAAATTGTTATAACTTTCATTTTTATATATTTGTATAAGAATATTAAACTCTGATAAAATTGAATTTCTGAAAGCTTCTCCTATTCCAATGTGGGAACAAGAAATGTTTTAGCAGCCAGTGTATTTTCAATTTCAACTGAATATAGACCTACTTTATATTCTGAAATAATCCATTAGTCTCTTAATATAATTGTACTCTAAATTAATTCTTGCCATAGGTCGCTTGCCTGATTGTCATGGCCGTCTTAATGTGTGCATCTGCGGACCCAGTTCCTAACCCAGTACCAGCCCCAGTGGCAGATCCCCGCCGAGGAGGTGGTCACCGTGGCGGTCACCGTGGTGGTGGTGGTCATCGAGGTGGACATGGTGGACACCGAGGTGGTGGACATTTCGGAGGTCACAGAGGCGGTCACGGTGGATTTAGAGGCTGATAGCTTAGTAATCAATAAGTAAGTTAGCTGTAAATTTTAAATCTATCTCATTTTCCACCTATACGAAATTCGAATGGGGCTAACAAATTATCTATTTTTTTGTTTTTAGAGATCACAAGCCTGAACAGCTCTGTATACGAAATTCGGACCATGGAATGTAACGAAGGATTTTCTGAAGATTGAAACTTCAATTGGACAAGAAGGAGAGAAGATTATGAGTTATATGCATTATTTTTCAAAGCTTTACTAAAACTGTGTTAGGATTATACAATTTCGACTACCTGAATATGATTGTACGTTGAGAAAATTCGCAACTATGATTTGTAATAAAAATGTATTATAATAATTTACTCGTCTTGGTAATATCAAATAATTTAACTACTGTATACATGCGTAGGTATAAAGATTAAATAAATAGTACAGGCCAATGTAATAGTTTATAAATTTATGTATGAAAAACTAAATAAAAAACATTTCTCAAAAATTTAGAAAAAACAAATACAACGATTGGCAACTTCTAACCTCGTGTGGTTAACACGTTTGGCATTTACATTATGGTATAAAAACAATAAAAAATAGCTTGAGCAAAATCTTTAAACTTCATGAATTTGATAATTTTACTGCAACTTTATAAAAATATCTTCTCACAAATTACTGGCTTTTCAATGTTATCAAATAATACAACCAAAATAGAGGAGATGCTTTGATAATGTGACAATACAAAGCTACACTGGTTGACAAAGCTTATGATGGTAGAATTTCCACATAGCACAAATTCAAATACAAATAGAAACAATTTAAAACAAGAGCGTAATAAACGTCAAAAAACAGTCTGCAATGGGCCAATAACATCGATATTTTTCGATATCTATTAGTTGACCGTTTCTGTCAGTAATCCTCCGAATAAAGGTTAAGTTATTGTAATATTTTCCACAAAATATCGCAATTATCGGTTTAGGATATCATACTAAATAAGCATACAATTTTTTTTATGATAATGCTGTAATCTCTTACAAAATTAATTTGAGGAAATATCCTAGTTTGATTTGCCAATTACATCGATCGCATGCAAACAATTGCACCAGACAATAAAGTATAAATTCAAGGTTTCCTTCTTGATTGAAAATTTCTTCACGTATTTTCCAAGAAGTAATGGCGCGTGGTCAAACGCTTTTTACATTTCTACGATTCGTTCAGATGAAAAAAATAATAAGCAAGAAAATGACAAAAACAAATTCATAAAAAACATCTTATTGGGGGAAAAAATATACTTTCATGTTGGTAAAAATCTATTTTAGCTCAAACGAGACAGCCACGCAAACCTGTTTTATCCATCCTATTCCTAATCTACAAGCAGGTCTTTTGTATCCACCCTTGTCCAATTATTTCTGAATTTAGTTACCTACCATCGTGATACCCACATACGCAATCGGACTAAAAAACAAGCTTGATAGATAAGCAGTAGTTGTAGTGCAAAAAAAATGTTTTCAAGTTTTCCTCAAGTTGGTTCAAATTTCCTAGAAATTTTTATTTAATATTCCACCAATTAAATAACCTCTAAAATCAATACTAGAGATTTATGACATGAATTAATCATTACAGTAATCCATGTAGTAATATGATCATCACACACATCTCAATGTATTGGACAACCTCTTCTCGCGATTGCTGGTTTCTTCAATACCTAACATTGTTAAATTATTGTTTCACTGTATAATTTAGCACTGAGTATATTTAAACTACAATGCATAACGTTCATTATGATTATACAGTAAAAATCTTCACTGCAATGACTTTTAAACCGGTTTTGTAAATGATAATGCAAAATCGCTGTCTGTTATAAAACAAATTGCAGTCCCCATATACACTATATAAAAACATTGGCAGCAATTCAAAATAACATTATGTCATTATCCTGTTAAATTATACCTTAGTATTAAAAAAGAAAGCATTTTTTAAACTTTCTTCGGAAAGGTTCGCCTATAAGTCGGTTCTTTGAAATACAGTTTCTTACATCCTTGTATTGGAAGATACAAGGAAGCAAGTTAATTAAAGCTATTTCATTGAATTTATGTATGACACTGATAACCACATTAACGCTTATTGCCAAGTCGTTTTGTTTACATATTTTTACGAATATCTTCATTTCATATACTTTCATAGTCTGGCGTGACCTCCCTTATGTCTTCATGAATATATACATTTATATGTTATTCCTAGAACAACTTTCGTAGATTTCACGAAAATACCTTTGGGCGGCTAGTTCGTACCGGTACCATATCCTAAGAAGCAATTCAAGGTAACAAAAACTGGATTGAATATATCAATAATTATGCATTTTCTCACAAATATCTCTAATTTATTTCTAGGCAAACATGAAGGTCTATAAAATGCCATGGTCAAATGACGTTGGTAGGTACGAAATCGCAGTGTATATTTAAGGACTTGAAACGCATCTTATCAGGCACAATTCTCATCGTGATCAATACGGATAGTCAAACATTTTCTCTTCTGTGATCTCAGCACCAGTTTGAAAATATGGCACCTAAACTTTTGGTAAGTGAATTGTTTTATATTTTTCTACATATGTTCCATGAAGAACATTTTGACAATTGGCAACCAAAACGTTATCATTTTAAAACGTTTTTAAGTAAACTCACTTATACTGTAGCTTATTTATTCATATGTTGCACAATGAAGAACATACTTGTAGTTACAACATTGAATGGCATACTGTCATACTGCAACTGATCTGGAATCTCGACATTAAAATTTCTTTGAAGATATTTTCATTCGTTCAATACTATCACAACACATGCAAACACACAAAGTATGCAATTGTTAATTGTAACTATTTTTTAGCTGTCTCTCTCGGTTGTAATGATGGTAGCAGTTATAGTCAGCAGTCATCGTCCTGATTATGAATCTGGAGGAAAAGGTGGATCCAAGACTGGAGGTAGACTTGTTGGAGGATCAGGTGGATACGGATCTGGTTCCGGAGGAGGTGGGGGACACGGATCTGGCTCAGGAAGTCACGGATCCGGCTCTGGAATAGGAGGTGGACGCGGCTCTGGCTCTGGAGGTCACGGATCTGGCTCTGGAGGTCACGGATCTGGCTCTGGAAGTCACGGATCTGGCTCTGGAAGTCACGGAACTGGCTCTGGAAGTCACGGATCTGGCTCTGGTAGTCACGGATCTGGCTCTGGCAGTCACGGATCTGGCTCTGGCAGTCACGGATCAGGTTCTGGATCTCATGGTGGCCTCGGATCAGGCTCTGGAATCGGCGGAGGTCATGGATCAGGCTCTGGAGTCGGTGGAGGTCATGGTTCTGGTAGTGGACATGGGGCCGGAAAAGGTTCTGGAGGTCACGGATCTGGTGGCGGACATGCATATGGTGGCAAAGGCGGTGGTTACTAATTCATCAAATTGTAAGGAATACATAACTTGCACATATGAGTTTGTTTTTCAGGCTCTTACTGACTTGCATTATGTGATAGCACTTTTATCATTCTATTTTAAGGTGGTGAAGATGTGCAGAAACTCCAGATGATAATCGTGTGAAATTCATATCGACTAGGAGGTGCGAAATTTGTTGACGTCGAGACATATTTTAAAAATCAGAGTCTTCCATTTTTTATATCTTTTTTTGTTGTGTTTCTCGCACTCCAAAGAAAATCAAAGTGCTAAATAATGAATGTTATTACTTTTTGCTAAGAAAATCTCATTGTTATGTTTTTTGTTTATACAATGAATGTACTGTATAACTTTGCTTTCATAAAAATAAAAGCTTTTTGCAATTCAATACGTCTAGCATTTGATTTGATAAGAAATAATAACTAATAATGCACAAAGTAAATGAAATCATAAAATTTATTTAAAAATAAAAACTGAAAATGGATTTTAAAATTATATTGGTTTTGTAGCTATTAAGCTGTTTTCATTAATTTTCAAGGTGTACAATATATAGATTTTTTTCAATTGTTTTTAATCCCTTGAAATTAGAGATATACAACCAGTAGGTAACATAGTTTTTGGAAGGGCACACAACTACAACGATTAAAAGCAAAACGAAATACTCATTTCTATAACTAGAAAACCAGATCTTATTGTTATAGTCAAAAGTCATCCTAAGTAAAAATAGTTTATTAATCTGTTTGTTACTATTACACTAAAACAGTTTAAGGAACTGCAATACAACGTTTTAAATTACAAATAATAAAAATAATATAAAATAATAGAACAAGTTTCACAGTTTGAGTAGAATCATCCATATCCTTCATATTTAAAAAAATCTACGTGAAAAAGTAATAATTCCAATATGTCTGTAAATTAAACTCGACAATGGCCTCGAGTTGACACATGCAGAAAACTTACCTGTAATTTACGTAGTACTAACCATAATCTAATTGATTGGTCCAAGTTTTTTACTAAATTCATCTGCATCCTGATTATACCCCAGTACTTCCGTATCATATTTTTACAGGTATGGTTAGCCCATTGTTGTCCAACCACGAATTCATTGAAAACAAAGGGTCACCCTCAAACGTTTAACTTGCATTTTAATCATGATGAAATTCATAACTCATGGTCAGGTTACGTCACAATATACAAAATCGTGATTGCTTATATAAATGAGGGCAAAAATAAGATGAGGATAAACAAAGTTGCGTGTCCAACAATAAGACGTAATAACATAACATATTTACATCTGTTCAAAATGGTGTCCAAGATGTTTGTAAGTCGTTTGCAATTTGCAATAATCTGAAAATGTTCTCCAGTGACAAAACCATCATTACTTGATATCATTTTCTAATTACTTCAATTCAGATGGCCGTTTTGGTTGGTATGTTAGTAGCTGTTGTACTATCTGACCCAGTACCACCACCTCAACCACAACCAGCACCAAGTGGATATGGACACGGAGGAAACGTCGGTTATGCCAGGGTTTCTGGTGCTGGTGGTGGAGGCCCATATGCTGGACGTGGATATTATGACAGCCACGAGAGTTTTGAAAGTTACGAACGTCGTGGAGGATATGGTGGGGTCGGAGGTCACGCTGCATATCGCCGTTGGTAAATCCCAGAAAACGTAAGTGTCCAAACTGTCTTTGGTAGTCTGACAAAAGTTTTTTAAGACATAAAAGCCATACTGCTCTTCTTTATAAACAAACTAATTCCATCAAATTAATTGCTACAAAATTCCAAATGATCAGTTAATTGCCCATAGTTACAAATTGATCACAAGCTGCATTCTACTATCATCTTCCTCTTTTGATTACCAGCTTACTATAACACATTTCCAATACTTAAAGTTAATTAGATGTTTATGACATCGTATTGATAATAGCAAAAGTAACGTCTATATAATGATGATACAATGTTTTTGCGTTTTTTCTTATCTTCATTATAAAAAAACGGTTAAACCAAGAAGATAAAATGACAAAAAAATGGGCAAGAAATATAAGCTTAACCAATTAGATGAGGGTGTATCTTGTTTACTAATTAAATGGAAAATTTTTACAAAGCATACTAAATGGTAAACAATGCTTCAGGAAAGAATATTGCTGGGGGTTTTTTGTATAGACTTTAGTATTTATTATTTTCGGTGCATTTTTAAATTAACTATAATGATGTTATTTTTTCAGGTGAAGTCACGTCTCTTCTGGACATAAAGCAATAAGATGGCTCAGAGATTATTTTTCTACTCGAAAGCAACGCTTACATGTAGTTTAGTCAAAATGATTACAAATTATACTGCCAAATAAAATATGCATTTTAATTAATATATTTTGTTTTTTTACTAATAAAACATTCAATTATGACATTTGTAAAAATGAAACCGTTATATGAATATTAAAAATTTAACATGCATTACTTTGTTTTTTCTGCATATTTTTTCGATTAGAGACTCGCATACTGCAATTTATTATTCAAAGCACAAATCACCGAGCAACCCAACCCACCAAGACAACGAAAGGAAAAGTATAGTAATAATCCTTGGCATTCACCTTGAATTACCAGGTGCTTACATAAAAGAGGTTGCATTAATTAATAAAAGCTCACGATTTGTTTAACCTTGTTAATCAGGACAGGAGTGATATTTAAGCAGGATTTTATTTAATTTAACTTCGCCCGAATCATAAGAAAAGAAAATATTTTTTGACTTTTTATTAATGAATTTGTAAGCCACAGGTTTTGGTTGTAACCTCTTAAATTATTGACAACGTTTATGAAGTATTACAAAAAACCTCAAACGTTGTAGTGTCAAAGAAACAACGTTCATTGGAAACTGTTAGAACTTCATTGGTACTAAGTGACTATTTTGAAGATTTCAACACTACAAGGGATCATAATATTCTTTGCATATATCAATACTTTCTCTAAACCAGTCAAAGATACAAGGGTTTAATAACCTCTTCACCGTTTTTTACCTCTACTACGTCAATGCAGATTTGATTTAGTGAAGATAGCATTTTTTTTTCTCCATAAATGCATAACTCAAGTCACTTGAAACACAGGTATTACAAATGATTGCTTCTAGAAGTTTTAAACCAATCATTTATTATGCTAATCTATGTAAATTAGGCAAAATTAAGAAGCAAATCACGATCAAAATTGCCTGCCAGTTCTGACTTGTTTGAAGTTAAGATTGTGCATTCAAAATTAGCAATAATTTCGACAAACAGTCGCAGTGTTTACTGAATGTAAGGATAGTTAAGAATCAACAGCCACACTAAACTTGCATCAAAAACTGAACTGTATACTGAATTTCTTTGAGACGGTTCTTCCAATAAGAGCAGGTAAGTTACCTGTTTTTGCACAACAATACAAATATCGTCTTTATTCACCAGGTTGCAGCACCGAACAACAACTTAAACCTTAAATTTTAAAGAAGAATAGTGATACTCTAGCTATGTAGAATACCTTCTCTTCAAGGATGTTGTTGGTATTACGTGCAGCTTACGGTTTGCTGTATGGAATCCCGGATACAAGCAATGGACGAAGGGGATTTTAGTTACTGATGAGCAACTATTGAGTTTCAACATACATAGCATTTATTAGTGAAAGTTATTTCAGTAAATACTTCTAAACTTTCACGATTTTAATCTGACATTTAATCCATTAGATGAACTGCATTAGACAGGTCAGAACTAGAAGTGTTTTGTAATTTTGTTAAAACTTCAACCGAAATACACGTGGTCATCCAAACCAATTCGATTTGTCCTACTTTCCCAAGAAGTCATTTACCTGCAGTAACAATAAAGTACCCTCCACTGTAGAAACCGACCTTCATAATGTTGACCTATAAACTATTGCCTGTCATTTACTTGTTAATTCAAAAGAAATTCAAGCAGGCTTACTGTGTTTAGTTAATGACATTGTGACCCACTCTAACAGTAAAAAACCGCATAAAAAACCAAGCACCTGTCCCTCGAGAAGCATAAAAAATCCAAATCAATTCACTGAGATTCTAAGAAAATAACCTATGCAGTCTTACAAACGCCCTTAGAAAACAAACGTGAATGGTGACCTAGATATAAAGGCAAAGTGAAGCCCTATCCAAGGTTGCTTAGGTGATGTTCAGAGGTGCAAATTTTACAAATAAAAATGTATTCTAATCTTCCTTTTATAACAATTAAAAGGAAACGCTATATATGTCTTCATCGGATATGTATAAAAGTAAGAACAAATTGAATCCTCTTTAAGAATTATTAAAGATTTGTAAATTACAATAGATTTAGAAAATGTCACGATGAGTTGTTGCCAAAGAGTTTATGTAAATAGTCTAGATTTATATAAATAAATAAATGAAAGAAAAGTTCGGAATCGTTGTGTACAACACCTTTGTTACTTGTTTTAACAAAGAAAGATACAATGGAAATACTATTTTATTTTAAACGGATGTACTTAAACGGGAAATATTAAAAGAAAACGTACATTATTTAATGTTGACATGATTTCCTAATATTAAGGGTGGTGCCGGTTAAATCAATGTAAACAGAACGCAGATTGAATATTAATCACCTCATTCAAAAATTGAAATGCAAACATTTGAATAAGAGGTTTCACTGTACGAGAGTCAATACTTCTTTTATATTAGTAGAAGCATCTTAAGTATAGAAAAACACAAACTTGTTAAATCCCCTTTGACATAACCTTTTCTGAAAGAATTCATAACAATCCATATTTCGATGGAATTATTCAGCATGACAATGCTATTATAAAATGCAAATTGGGAACAAGAACAAAGTGAAAAACTAAAAAAATTCAGTTTTTGCTAAGTCATCATGTCAACAAAGAAATTATCAAAGCATGTCTTTCACTAGGTTGCGACATTGTACAAGAATATCTTGATGAGTCTTGATATTTTTTTCCAACGAAATTCCCTACATTTTCAGGAAAACAGATTCACTAGCATCAATTAACAGGGCAAACATGGTATTCTTAGCACAAAACAATTATTTTCAAGGACAATAAGAAGAGCACCTTGAAATGTATCCATGCTCAACAATAAGAAATGTGAACACGATCTCTTTAATTTCATCTTCAATAATTGGACAATTATGCAGGCTTGTCAAATTGCCTTGAAATCTTTGCAGAACCCATTGTTCTGGGTTATAATTGTGAGACATTAATCGAGATTAAGCTACTGTGTTGATGAGCAAGTCAATTAGGCGTAGACCCGGACAACAAACATCAATGACACAGATAGTTTAAGGACGTCTAGGTTATTTCAACAATTATACGGTCACAGGAAAACTCCAAGAATCAAAATAACATACTGATTTTGATGAAAACTTTGTAGAAATGGTTGTCCAGCAAGGGCACCATGTGTAGTAACTAGTTACCATTATTTAAAAATATATATATTTGTGTTTAATGTATCCTGAAGAATTTCGCCATAGTAGTTTCTAAACTTATATGCAAAAATCCTTCCTGTGTCAAAGATGAATAAAAATAGATAAAATACACAACATTATTATGGTGCATACACTTAAAAACTAAAGTTTTCCATAGTACTGAGGCCGTATAGTCATTTTATAGCATAACAAGTATTGGGGCCAAGTGCACGTACGTAAATTCAGGTTCTGTTTCTAAGAACTTCATAAATATTTATAACAACAACAAAAATGTCTCATGAAAAAAGATGAACAGTTATGGCCTAAAAATCAGTAAAAGTGTCCTGATATTTCCAATAAAAAAAAGAACGAAGTATGTTGGTTTATTACAAGTATAAACTTTCACAATTGTAATGTGAAAAACTATTGGATGAGATCCACTTTCCTCTGCGATATACCCACCCATAGTCAACCTGTGTCCCACCCCTTTCCTCCACCCGTCTCTCAGTAACCTTAAGTGACCCTCTCCCTCTCACACTTTCACCCTTGAACAAGTCGGTTCTGACGTCACACCCGAGCCACCAAATGGGGTGGAAATAAAAAAAATATGCTAAACCACCCATGAAGTTGTACTATAAAAGCCCCTGAAAAAACTCTTGAGGACAGTAGTACTGTGCATTGCTTACACCCACCAGGGATCTTATCATCGTCTTCAGCACCAACAATGGCCAACAAATATTTAGTGAGTATGAATTATTTTCTCAAATTATTCTAGTTCTGTCATATCTTTCTGTAAACTTAAGTAAATTGCATTAAGTTCTTTAAAAATTAAGTGATATGATCATATCAACGAATTGTAAAGATTGATTCGTTGTTCATTGCTGACGAAATTTAATTTACTTTATGCACGGATTGGTTAATGAAAAAGATCGTTATGTTAATAATAGAGATAACTGGAATGGTTGCAGACCTTTTATATCGTAATGCTATGTTGATCATGTTGTGACTTGTGCGAATCCTTGCATCAAGTTTGGGCAATGATGAAATCCACTTTGAAGTCCACCATTTTAAAAATTTGATGAGATATTGTGTATGTCTTAGAACTCACTAAATACCTAACTTTCATTACAAGAGGAGCCCTGAAAAGAAGGAAAAAATACATAAATATGTAATAAAATTAAGCAAAGTACTAATAATTATTACAATGTAATGTCTAAACATAAAATTATTGTCTTAATACTAGTGAATTCAAGTACGTTTTTACTAAGTAAGCATTTGAACACTTTTGGTGGAACTTTTTACGAATCACTTTAAATTGCTCAAAAGTTGTTGTGATATATGCCATGAAATGGATTGACGAAGTCAATATCAGTAATTTGAGAAATTCTTTAATATAGTAAGCTCTGTATACTGTACATGTAGGCAGATATCCATCGTAATACAAACTAAGAAAAAAGCAGGGGAGGCTTAAGTTATACTTCAGCCATTTCATAATGATAACGAGTTTTCAACCTGCCCAACCGGCCATATAATAAATATTACTTGAAATGCAAACAAGGTAAACCTTAAGCAAATTCTATGAAGTCAAGAGCTATGACCTTTTTCATCACGTTGTAGTTAGTCTTTCTCCCCCTTCTTTTGATTTCTTCCTTAAATAACCCTCCAGGTGGTTCAGTCTCAAGGGGTAATTTGAAGTTCAAGAACGTGCAGTGAAGGTGAATTTCTCGCCATGTGGGTCAGTGTACTTGTTTTGGGTTTTAAGAAACTACTGACACAATAATAAACCACCGTTTCAATTATTCCAGTTGACCTAGGCATAGCCTTGAAAATAATATTCTGCTTTGAAAGTCGTTATTTGTTGCTTGGAAGCTCTTCATGATGTCCTACACATGATGCATGGTTTTAAATTATAATAACTTCAGATATGATTTAGCTTAAAAATAAAATTTTATATAATGATATCAAGTTGTTCATAAATGCATCTTAGCTCATATGAAATAAGATATTTTAGTCCTCAGATAATGAGATGCATGCATGAGAGCTAGACACGAACTTTGTAATAATATTGTTCAATGTTATAAAGGTTTTATAGATTGATCACTTGCCAATTTCAGAACAATATTTGAAAAAACTCCTGGATCTCAAATTTGTATTTCATTTACAGATAATTTTCTTCGTTTTTGCTGCTATGATCATCCTGGCTATAGCAGAGCCAGAACCAGAAGCTGACCCCGATCCAGAGGCTGACCCCTGGTTCAAAAAGTGGGGTGGAGGTGGTGGTTCATTTGGATTCTACGCCGGATATAGACGACCATATTACTACAGGCCTTCCTATGGATATGGTCATGGTGGATATGGTTCCGGATATGGTTATGGGCATGGCTATGGTTACTACAGGCCAGGGGGCTATTACTACGGATAATTTTAAGGTAAAACTGCAGTATGCCCAAAGGTTAATGATTGGTCATCATGTTGCTGCAATGTGCTCGTGTTACACATTTTTAACTGACATAAAATGTATTTTCAGATTAACTGATGCTGTTCTGATGTCCCACTCGACGACTCTTAAATCGTGTACGATCTGCGTTAATATTTGTGGAAAATGCATACATGTAATAACAATTCACAGGAAGTTTCTGTATGCATTTCCAAAATGAAAGCACATATTGTTACAATTGGTTTTTATTTGTTTGTATATTTACTTAATAAACCATATAAATATAAAACGTTTTGTTTTTCGTTGCTATTGTCTAATTTGCACCTCGTACCCCTGTTATGTTTATAGGTGCGATGTGTTTTATATAAGACAAGCTGAAAAATATCAACTGAATGACTTTATACATTGGAAGAAAATGTATTGATGACCTACTTACCAGAACAATTTGGGGAACTCTGAAATAAAACTTCTACTAAAGCGCTCTAGTTCATAAAGTGGGAATTTTTAAATCCGTTTAATCTAAAATGCTTTATATTTCTACAAAATTTATCCAGAAATTTGTAAGCTGAACACAGAAACGTACGTGGCAATAAAACTGAAAATTGTGAGGTGTGATCGCCCATGTTAACGTCGAACTCTGACCCCGAATAGTCGACCTTGCCACATATTGAACCCGTCACAGGGCAGAAATGCAGGAATGCAAGGTTTATGTTTATTGTACTTAAAGTTCACCTGACGAATACATTTATGCAAATTGTATCTCAAAACGATTTTAATTCGTTGAATATTTCATAAGCCTCTTGAAGCAATGCCGCGAATGCAAACAAAGTCTTTAATTTTCATTAAGAAAACCAACCACTGTCAACACAAATTACATAAACAATTACATTAAAACGCTCCTCGAAAATACACTGGGAAGACATTAAAGATCATTGAAAAGGTATTGAAAAAAAAAACGTTACTGAGATTCTTGAAGATATTCTAATATTTCCATTATACCTTTAAAATGTTACAAATCTCACGGTAACTTCCCGGATAAATACTCGTCATATATCATGGATTTCTTCTCAGCACTTTGACTGCCTGCTTTAGCTTTCATTTCGTCAGCAGCAACCGTTTCGTCCTCGTCTTCTTCAGATTCCTCGAAAGATTCTGTAAAATCCTCGGTCAGAGAAGCCGCAGTGGTTGTTTTTGGCATTTTCTTGGTGGCTGCCGGCAAGGCTACTTCCTTCGATTTTTGATTTTCTTGCAGTAACTTCAGCAACGGCAGAATGTCTTCTATAGTCGCTTGTGATCCACTTTGTTTTTCATTAAGCTTCCCTGCATTCTTGGTCAATTGATTCTGCTGTGTATTAATTGCATATGGCCCTTGATCTTGCATACCAAAACTATTTCGATTATCATCAACATTGTTGGATTTGCAACCGCAGTTTACCGTCTTCTGACCAAACTGTCCACGGTTCAACATCTGCATACATTTTTCTGTGCATTGCGCATCCTGTGTTTTCATTGATTCCATACCACCTCTGAGTGCATTGATTGTAGATGCTGCACTGCCATTTGGCATCAGAAAGTAGAAGTGATTCGAGTTGCCTTTGATATGGAAAACATTGGCGAATTTGTCATTATTGAATGTAATTGGTTGCATAGAGGAGTCGTCTTCAGGGAGATAAGAAACCCCTGATTGACTTAAAGCGCTTTCACTATTTTCAAGCTCGTTTCCGTGGAAATCGTCCGTGTTCTGGATGTCTCTGCCCATGACTGACATGTGTAAATTAGCAGAATCTTCAGGGAAGATTTTCTCGCTACCGCCAACAACTGCAAAGTCAGGCTTGGAGGCCGGGCTCACATTGGAATCCGACGTTAAACATTCGTGACAGTATGGCGGAAGGCCAGGAAGTTTGGATGGATTTGGATTCACCCTCACTTGTGGATTATGCCCTTGTCCATGAGTACGAAACCTATCGTCTCTATGTCTAAGCATTGTATTTGGGACCCTATTAGGCATGGAGGAAGGATGATAGGGAAAATCAGCACTTCCTTCATTCATATTCATATCGCTGACATGCAAAATTTCGCTTTCAGGACGTTGAAAAATTCGTGGTCCACGTCTTCTTAGTTGATTCATATTCTTGTAAGCGTTTCTTTCTGTTGGCCTGATCCCAGCCATCTGATTGGTTCTAAATTTCACCGCTTCTGTGAAAGTACGCATGGGTACCGCGGTGACTTGCTCTCCCATAACTTGCGCATTGGAATGTTGCGGCATAAGATGCGTCCATGGCACGAAATTTGAACTGGGGCCTCGTTTTCTATCTCCCATATGTACGGCACTTCCTTCAATGGTGAAGTTATTTTCAGATAGGATAACAGTTGGTATGTTGGTTGTTGAAGATGATGGTGTATCTTCAAATGCAGCAGTGGTAAGGGGTTGGGAAGTCAGGCAGTAGATGATTGAGATTAGGTACACCGAATAAATCTGAAAATTAAAAGTATAACATTTGTCACGGATTTTTCGATGTCACAATAGACAACTCTAATACATTCATTGATCAAGATGCATGTCTTTGACTTAAGATACAGATAATAACTGTAGAAGAATAACATATTAATAGGGAAAATATTCAACAAGAGTTATCAAGAATATCTCGCTATATAATAAAATTTAATAAACTTACTCGAAAAATCTTGAAATAGATAGATCCTGCCATGTTCATACTCATGGAAGAGCGCTTGGCGAATGCTAGACTCAAAGCTTTGTGACTTTTTATGTGTTACTGTTGACAAAATGCGACAAGAGGAGGAATAGCATGCATATGGAGTCAGAAACCAATCCAAAATGCATTTCCTGGTGTTTCGTGACTCAGGTGAGGTATTTCTAAACTTCGGTTGGTTCAACTATCTGCTCCCCAATTGTCAAACCGAGTAAAACGATGAATGCAATACCACAACAAGGTTAAAAATGTTGGTCAGCTAACAATAGGGTTAACGTATCCTATGAAAATGATATTTCCGAAAACATAATTAGGCGGATTCGTCGTGTTGATTACACAAAATTCTTGTGACTGAAATTATTGTTACACTCGGAAACTATCAATAACAATTCTGTGGGCTTAAGAAAGTATATGCAGGCATCATAAAATTGATCATTGTTGTTATACCAATATAATACAGGACGATGTTCTACAGTGACGTCACGTCCTTTTAATTTTCAAAACTATCGCCAATATTGAAAATTTTTAAAAACGACCTTTTATTTCCTTTAAATTTCATTTTATGCTTAACAGAAGAAAGAAACTGGATCTAAAGCATCCAAATGATAATTACCTAATGCATCCACAATTTTATTTAAAATGTGTAAATTAAAAATAATATAAAACCAAGTTTTCAAACTTTAGTTGAAGTTGCCTAATGAAAAATCGTTGAACCAAAGTTTTTCTGTACGGTTTTCTTTATATTTCTTTTAAGTAACAAATGTAAGACTATTTTCCATCTTGTCTTGATAACAACAAAGTTTTGCGAAAGCTTTAAAATGTTTACATACAGTATTAAGTTATTGTGTCTTTATATTGCTTTATTTTGCTTAGGTATCATAACTTCAA
>JAQGAE010000797.1:0-29638 GCA_034696685.1 Julus scandinavius | reverse complement strand
AGCATGTGCAATCTGCATGTGCAGTGTATTGCAAACGTGTGTTAAGCACATGAAACGTTAAATTACAATTTCAACATGTTTTATGATGCTCATCTCCTATTTTTGCTAGTTTTATGATGCTCATCTTCCACATGTAACTAAAGGTGCGTTTTCACGTGAGAGAAACTCTCGAGATGCTCTCTTTAACAGTTCTCAATATAGCACGTGCAAAAATGCGCGTGCTACCCTTCAACTCCGCAACTCGCAAAATACGAATCATGTTCGAATTTGAGAGCAGCTGTCGATATGTTTTTGTTTAGGTTTTTTAATGTTTAAAGCTAAGTTTGGGAAGAAATTTTGTGGAATACGAGATGTGACGATGGGGGAGATCTTGGGATAATTCCCCCTCCCCCGTCGAATTCCGAATTTTACAAATTTCAAACCGTATCAGCAAAATATTAAAGGGGAGCACTTTTGCATTTAAAGTGTGATTTTTCTAAGGTAAAAATGCAATTTCTTATTTCACCTGGGCCAATAATTGTCGATAAGTATATGTCCAAAATAGTCCACCACAAGATTATGGACTGCGGGGGTACTGAGTTGAATTAATTGAATATAGTGTCAATATAAAATGAATTTGAAGTCAATTCTCAAGCATAATGGGTTTTATTTTTTTTTTAAGTCTTATTGCAGTTTCAGAAAAAAAATATATCAGTGATAATGTAGTAGTATTTCCACCATTGCACATTTTTTTTTATTAAATTATGATTCTATAGTTTAATATGTGCTGCGATCCTTTGATAAGTTCACATAAGCACCGTTTTTTAAATGCAGTACACTATAAACCATTTTCTTATGTTGAAAAATTAGTATTCGTATTATTTTAATATTTTTAATGTTCTTATATGGATTATTTGAGTATTTTTGTGTCTCAATATGGCCGCTTCTTGGCTGTCAGTGAGGCTTCACTTTTTAAATTTTTAAATTACAGGGTTCAATTTTTTTTTTTAATTGCGTGCAATATTTACATATCAATGCGCATTTTTAATTTAAACAAGTGACCGTGCGTGTATTATCTTTTAGCTCTCGCAAACAGGAGCTGCATCAATTTATGTAAATATTTTATAAAGAATCGATGTTTGCATTTTCCGGATGGCCCTTGGAAGGGATACTAATTAAATAATCGGCACTTGAAAGAAATCTTTATGGAATCCCAACCGATATACACGAGAAATTTAAAATTGAAGTTCAAGTAATTCTGTAAAGGCTATCGAAATAGCCAGTTTATATCAAAATATATGTTTTTAAATCCAGAAAAAATGCATGTGAATAGCGTCTGAAATGCCTGCTAGGGGGCGTTACCGGTTGCCGGCGTTCCTTGTACGCGTAGCCATCATGGAAGCACATGTTAAGCTTTGATGCTCTTTGTCTTTATTAATTTTCAATTGTGTTTCTCCTGTTCGTGTTTTCGGCCTACTATTCTAAAATTCTATGTGATTTCGGGCTGCAAAAATGGGCATTCAAGCCTTTCAAAAATTTATAGAAACGCATTGCCCGACGGCTTGCGTGCCAGTGGATTTGCTGAAGATCGCTAGAAGCGTGGGGGTTTCGAGACGGTCGCGACCGAATGGCAACGGGCGGCAGAACAACAACAGCGGCCGACTCAGCCTTGTCGTGGACGGAGAATGCTGTCTGGACCGTTTATACGGAGGTTATTTCTCCGACTGGGTGTGTGGCGGACAGTGGAATCGCATGGTGCAATTTCTATCCGTTTTGATCCAAACCATCCAGAACAACAACATCGAATTGGCCGTGTTCTTCAACGGCAGCTTGGAGTCGCAGCGCATGCAGGAATGGGTGCGAGCGCAACAGGATGAAAGGAAGAAAATCTCTCAGGTACGCTGATGAATGAATTTCAGTGTTTAGCAAAGCTGTTACAACTCAAATTCAAGTGTAAACCTAGTCAAACGTCTTTGGGGAAAGTAGGGTTAATCGAAAGGGAAAAGAATATTAGTTGGCCTTGTAGTCAGGCGTGGCGCTGCTACCAAGGAGGTGAGATACGAAATTATTATGATTAAGACTATATTTCTGATGTGGTTTAATTTGACGTGCGGAATTTTCGAGCAACAAGTGTGTAATGGACAAATACCTTTTAAGTCCTAACATTAGGTTCTGCCACTGTGCAGGATCAGTTATACATTTTTTCAGATATGGACAAGTCACTGCTCATTTGTCAGCTCTCCTAAGGATGGTGTTAGGAATTAGCAAATATGCTGGAGAGACAAGTTTCATTGGGTCTCTGTAGAGTCCTTGTTCGATGGAATTTGCACAAATCAATTAACGTCAGCGTAGAACCAATGAGATGTCTCTCGATTGTACTTGTCACAATCTGTGAGAACAGCTGGTTATACTTTGATGACATCCAGGAAATAAATGCAAAACTACGGACATTTGTCATTTTTGATGTAAGCGTGCAGGTAGAACACATGCTGGAGATTTCAGGAAAATGTCACGTTGCTAACAAGCAAATATGGGAAGTCGGTGGTCAGCAAAACAAAGTGTGTTTAGCTGATATGAATTATCATCACCAACCATAAGCTAAATCCCCGTTTGTGTCTGATGCCTTTTTTGCCAACTCCTTCCATTGACAGCTGTCCTGTTGGAAGTACAAACTCTCAACAGTTAGATTCCAGACTAAGCTAGAAAAATAATATATTCAAATATATGCGTTGTTTGCTTTTGAAACGTGCTTTAAATTATTTGATTTGGGAGATGCAAGTAGTCCATCATGGGATAAGTTGACCATAATAAAAAATAAGTTTACTTTTTCATTTCATAGGTGATGAAACATGTTGAAATTAAAGGCACTCCGCCACCAAAAGTATGGTGGATTCCTCCTGTGTGTCTCACAACCTGTCTTCGGATGGCCCTTAGACACTTGAACATCACTGTTGTCTGTACAATGGATGATCATCATCAAGAAGTAATCGCATATTGCAGAGAAAATAATTTTCACGGACTAATGGCTGAAGATGCTGAATATGCCATCTTTGATCCACCACGCTACTTTTCGTCGGAGCAACTTAAACTTACATACAAGGTAATGTCTGCACATTTGGATTTTGTACCTAATGCATATCTGTTGTCATATAATGAGAATATTCAGGATAATCTGAACATTACATAACATTTTCTTTTAAAATTGAGACATGATTAATTTTGTTTAATATTATACGTTAATTGGAGCATTGTTATGGCTGTGATCAGTGTGTATTATTCTGATTATTTTAAATAGTCATGATGGTAAAGCAATATTTGACATATCAGTGCTCCAGAACCTTCATTAGGGGTACTCAAACAGACCCCAAAAGTTGGCACATGTCTACAGTCTAATCAGTTAATTGGGGTCATTCTAATTGTGCTGACCCAGTTTTTAAAATGACCCTTCTAATTACTTGGACCTACTGCAATGGGTCTTTTAGATGTGCAGGGAGAAAGATACCTTTCATTAATATAAATTGGAGTAAATAAAAGCCAGTTGGTATTGAAAATTTTATAATTTAAAATTGATAAAATAACCATAGCCATATAATCAACTTGTTTTTACTGGTATTCGTCAGAAGGATTAAAGTTATCAATCCTTCTGACGAAAACCATTAAAATAGTAATAAATAAAAGTTATATTATCCGTAAAATAAAAGCTGGCATCTTTACCAAGGAGCAATGTTAAGCCTGTATTCTTTCCGCAGTGTTGTTAATTACAGAGTATTGAGTTTTGGGCTGATGATCAATACCTAAGTAAATCCTCGACTTTGTCGCTATGAAATACTACAATTGATCTTGAACGCTGACATGGAGTCTTGAAGTTGGATATTGTCTTATTGAAGCAATTAGTGGTATCACGTGCATGTCCAGGCTCACGTGGATATTGGGGTATTTCAGCAAGTGACCTATTAATGGTGGACTTGCCTATCGTTTTATACTAATTTATTGCCAATCTGGACGACTGCTGTACTTATTGGTAGAGTGTTTTACCTGTGGCCCATCTGTCAACTATGCAAACATGCTGCCATTCATTGTATTGTTTAGATCAGAATTGCATTGTTTACTTGTGTTTGCGTATCAAACGAGTATATAGCCATAATGAAATACGCGAAATTTGATGGCATGTTATTTGCAACTGAATTGCATTTAAAACCCTCCCTACTGATGGTGGATGCCAAACTTGATAAATATCAAATTGCTTTAGCACTGAAAGCTATGGTGTCTGCAGCAGATTTAAATTGCCTTCTTCTGTAAATACTGTCGTGGGTATTTAAAGTTTAAACACAGGATGTGATCATGCTCTCCCCCCGTTAACTTATAAACTAGCCCATGGTTCTGTAAACATTTCATTGCTGCTAAAGCTTACAGTCTGTAAGGTTTATGGCCGAAAGTGTTTATGAAACAGATAAAGGCGGCATGGAATACTTGTGCCGGTCACGTTTTGCTTTATTTAGGGCTTTTGACCTAAATGTAGCTCTTATTGAAGCTGGAATTAAAGTAGGCGTCATAAGTCGTGGACAAAGTAGCCATGTTGAGATTCATCACCTCCTGGTTGTGCATGGGTCTCCAGAAGCGTGCTAAAGGGGCCTACTTCTGAAACTGTCAAATACTGTATATCTACTTTTAGTTCGATTACATTAAAAACCTTTTGGAATTAATGGAAAGTTATAAAATATCCATTCTGGCTTCCAGATGGCCGAATTCTGCGTGTCTACATGTGCATGTAATAAAGTGATGCACTTTAATTTTATTGCCCTGTAATTCCTCGGTGGTATTTGGGTGTCGCCACTGTTGGGAGTAGCTATAGCTTCTGTTGTGACCAAGGACGAATTGATAAATGCCTGTTTTTGTTGTGCACATCCTTCGTATTACTCATATTAAACGAACTTGTAAGCTGTTGGGAAAAGCTGTGTTTGAGCAGTTTTCAAGGTTCTCACTTTTGCATTCATGTACATTTGGATGTTTTAAGAAAAAGTGAATGAGCAAAGAATTTAGATTAAAAAAACTGCCCAGCATTTAATATACCGAGTCAATGATTGAATTTCACCCAGGGCTGATAAAAATCGGTTAAAATATGCATGTGAGCATGCGCTCTCCGTTTTCAGTTGGACGAAATCCTTTCCGTGACTTGGGCGTACAGATGAGTGGTCACGCAACTAATTCTATCCACGCAGAAGAAAAATGAATCTGCTATTTTTTTTTATGTTTCAGCTGCACAGCTGATATTAATCAAGCGCTAGTAGAAATCCATTCTTCGCGCATGCGCACTTGCATTTTCACAAAAATCTAGGCAGATTTTCTTCTCAATTTGGATAGAATTAGTTGCGTGACCATCCGTAGTATCTGGGGTTAATCGATTTTATTTCTCTTTATGCTGAGATACTTTTGCAATGGCCAACTGTAGAAAATCCATGTAATTTGGATTAGAATCGAACACGGATGTGGAACATCAAAGGTTGTAATCAGCTGTAATCTGAACCTGGAAAAATAAGCAAAACAAGCTTAGGACAGAAATTATTTTTTCGCCTTGTGCATTAGGATTATAAACATTGCTGAGTTTTTTTATGGGGATGAATTTTTAGCCTGGATATTTTTAATGCAGGCTTAATTTTTATGGATTTTCTGCTGTTTTATCTGCCTTGTGCGATGTTAACCTAATGGTTATGTTGAGATTGGCTGGTTTATGGTAAATGTTATCTATACCATTATCTACAGATTACTTTTGTATACTTCTGCTAGCTTTAACTACTCTAGGTGAAGGCAAAGTTTAGCTGTGTGTACAGTGTTATGTTTATCACCACAGCACAATTAACCCAGGTTTTGAACATAATCCTTTTCTAAAACATGGAAACTATCAGAGCATTATATTCGCGACATGATCTGAATTTTGGCTTTTTTGGTGCTGTAACCAGTTACAGGTACTTGCAACATGAATACATGTAAGAATACATGTAAGTGTGTAGGAGACAACCCAATCAATGACACCAAAAGGCAAAAAAACCTAATTCGAGCGTGTTGGTTTTACAGGATTGCTGAACCTAATTGTTTGCTCTCGTGTAGGGCTGTAATTGAGGCAGTTGATCTCTCCGTGACGTCACCAGGGCCTTGAAATAGTAACCGGGGTTGATGCACAGTTGAATCCATGTGTGCTAGACATAAAGGGGTAACGGGCAATGCAAATACTTGGAAACTACTAGCCCACGTGCTTTTTTTTTTTTTTTTTGGTGTGGTTTTTTTGTGTGCAAATAACATGTTTAGCTAGCAATGTGCTGAGAGCTAGAAAAGGATGATAAAAGGCGTCTTTTAATTTGCCAGCAGTTTCGATCGATATGTACTGATGTCCGACGCATAATATTATATGAATCGGCAGATAATAGACCTAGTTGAACTCCATTTATAAAACGTCTTTGTTGAATTTGTGTTCGTGATCAGTCACTGTCATTGATTGCCTTTCTCCAATTCCATGTCTGGACCATTACGAGTAATTTTGTCTTTTTTGAGCTATCTTTTCTGATAAATGTAGGCGAAATTCACTTTTCTCGGTTATGGTGTTGACAAGTAGTTCATTTCTAGGATAATAAATTATCTTACAATGGCTGCTGATTGAATAGGATAGAAAAACAGCATGCATAATCTTTGGAGGAATCAGAAAATTTCATGATTTTTCATTGATTTGCTCGAAGCAGTTATCACAAGATTGTATGTTTTTAAAGTGTATTTGGAGTGCACTTGTTGGTCTTTATAGTAGTCTACTCTCACATTATAACCCCCAATTCCTTTTAATTAAAGCAGAGACGTTTGTGTTAAGATTTCGCTATTTGTTATGTTTTAGCTGTATAAGATGTATAAGAATATGGGCAAATATTTGTGTGCGCACTAGACGTGTTAGTGTAATCTTGTTAGTTGTTTCACCATTCCTAAACAACTTTGGCAGTAAATATGTCAATTTTGTCTAGAAGGGAGGAAAGCTATCTAAGCTATCATATTTTCTTACACTCTGTGTGTCTAAGCGCACATGCACTGTGGGATTCAGCCCACCTGGCAATTAGTAATTAGTATTTTTGAATTCGTATTTTGATTTGTTTGGTAATTTATAATAGATAGGAAGACAGGAAGGAGCACGGTCGCGGCCGATTTTTAGAGGAACTACCATTGCATTTGCCTGGAACCACAGTCATGGTAGGCGACCCGGGAATTGAGCCCAGGTCTCCCAAATGAAAGGTCGATAGTGTTACCACTACCCCTCAAAACGTTTTGGAGCAAAAATTGTTATGGAGTTTTTAAAAAGTTCAATACATTTTTTGTAGAGGGTTATTATTACGAATTAAGACCTGATAGCTGATAAATATCACATCAGCTGTTGCTATCCCTCTGTAAAAGCACCGCATGCAACATTTCACATTTTCTGCGAATTTAAAATAATGGTTAAATACAAGCTAAAATAAAGTGTCATTCTAGATTATGGGTGAAAATATAAGGTGGTCTAGAAATACTTTGTCATATGTCAGTTCGTACATTTGATACGATTATTTTACCAAACAAATTGCAAAAATATTCTGAGAGATGGAGCCACGAAGCAACAGTTTTCAATAAAAAAAAGTAATTTTAATGGTATTTTTCAGGGTTCACTGGAAACAAAAGAATTCATCTTAGATGAAGTTGCCAAACGATTGGACTTGAATCCAAACCGATTCTGCGTTTTTGCTGCACTTTTGGGCAACTACCTTCTAACAGAAGAGGAATTAGTAGATTTTTATGTTTCCCTCAAAATGGATAGAAAGACAAAAGTGAGTATTGAAGTGATGGCAACTGTTCCTTTAGAGGTAAGATTATACGACAACTTTATTAAAAGCTGTGAAGTGTTGAAATTATTTTTTGTTAATAATTTCTTGTTTAGCCACTTAACGATGTCTACATCAAGTCAATATGTGACTTTGTGCGTACGCTACCTGATATCGATAATCTCGATGCCATCGCAGTGCAGATTTTTGGCACTGTCAACAGCAACAGTGGAACTGGAACTGACAAGTCTAACACCCTTATTCAGAAGTTTAAGGAATGCGTGCAGTATTATCTTAATGGCACAAAGGATGGTTTTCTGCGTTATAGAACCCCGAGTATAGGTTAGCAATGTTACACACATTCATTTTTATCTACTCTCTCGTAAAAAAAAACTTCTGTTGTGTTCTTGCTACTCTTGAAATATGATTTTCGTATATGTACTACAGGTCATAAGCCTGAGCCAGGACATTATGTGCCTGCTTGGTCAGGAAGCTCCACACCTGCACATCCATTGCCAGGCACTGACACGGCCAAGTTTGCATCCGAAACTCAAGAAAGCGAGGTAAGTCGGATAACTTTTTTTGTATCAATAAATAGCCACTCGGGTTCAATCGATACTCGATTGCTGGCTTACATTTTCAATGAATCCATTGTAGTTGTCCAGTCTTTCCGCATACAAAGAAGCAACTGGTGGTTACAACAGCAAAACTCCACAAATTGTGATCGATCCACCTAAACAAGCCCAGCTTGAGCGAGGTGTCACGCCAAATGCTGCCAAGTCTGCAGAAAGCGAACAAGCCGAAGATGATAAGCCGACGGACGCTAACTCGCAGTCTAATGGTTAGCTTTTATTCATTATACCGTATTAACCTCGACATTTGTACAATGGTGAAGTGCAGTAGTTGACTTTCCATACAAGACCTCATAGATTACATTTTCAACAGGAGCTCCTGGGGCAAAGCCTAATGTTGTTGGAGGAAGCGGTACAGGAAACAATCGACAACAGGTAAAACCGCTTTACAGATCAAGCCATGTTCATAGCAAAATTATCACCGATTTTAAGGATATACAAATTATGAGCTGTTTTAAAAGATTACATCCTTCTAATCTCTTAAGAATTCAACTTCACCAGTTTCTGGTGGCTATCCCTACCAACCCCAGCCAACTGTTCACCTACCTGTGGTGCCCCCTGAGGTGATGCGAACTGCCAGCGAAAGGCACCAGAAAGGGCTGATGTCTCCTTGGATCTACCAAGTGTTAACTCAAGGGGAAATCAAAATCCCGGCTTGCTTGGAGGAGGAAGTCCCTGCTGAATTGCCTTCTTCGTCTGTTTTGTATCGGCCCATTCGCCAAATGGTTTATGCCATCCTGTTTAACCTCCATCATTTACAGTTCCAAGCTAGGCAGAAGCAGGAGCAAGGCTGGACGACTCCAGGTATTTTATAAATTTCATCTTTTCAATACAAACAAATGTTCCTGCAGCAAATTTTGATTTTGATTTTCCTTTATGTTGGTTGACAACGAAAAAAAAGTACCAGATATCATAGTCAAGGAGTGGGTTTGGTCAAAGTACAACCAATATCAGAATCCGGATCTGGTGAAGGCGGAGGCCCTGGGCTGGCCGGTGCCCACCATTCAGCGGCTGTGGTTCGGACCTGCCATGGAGGAAAAGAAGCGCCGCCTTCGAGCCTTCCTGACGTGCATGCGAAGCGACAACGCTATTATGTTAAATACTGTATATGTGCCACAGCATCTGCTGGTTATGTGCTGCGTTCTGCGTTACATTCTTTCGCAGTCGGATTATCGAATCTTGCGGCGCCAAGAGTTAAATGCCTTTTTAGCCATGGCAGTGAGCCCTCGCCTTATGGATGCTCAAGCGATGCAGGGCATGCAGCTGCCAGTGATATCGGTGCGAGGTGCGCAGCTGTCCTCCCTTTTCATGAAGGGTGTCGAGTGCGCCCTCTTTGCCAACGACGCTTGCGGAGCCCCCATTCCTTGGCTCATGTGCTGCCCATGGCTGTTTTTCGATGGGAAGTTGTTCCACTACAAACTCCTGAAGTCAGATGATGCCAAAAATTTGCTGGACTTGTGCGACGGACAGGTAGGTCTTGTTTTAACTGATTTGTGTGAGGGCCTGTAAACTTGAATGTGCCATGATTTGCACGTTAATGTTCTGCACCAATTATGAACGGCATGTTTCTTGACTTCTTGATAACAATCAACTTTTTTGCTGTAGAAAATCCTTTAGTTGTTAAAGTAAACTGGATGTTGATTTTCCAATGAGCGTTTTCATTAAGTTTGAAAGTCGCTCAGTTTTTGCACACTGTTACATTTGAATATCTTCCTTCGTTATCAAGACTGATCAGGTTATGAAAGTGGAACGTATGCGCCAGGCCATCCTCAAAAACCTAAAAGTTGAATTTGCTCGCCCGCCTCTACCATCAACGGTTCAACCTAGAATGCATGGCTACCCTCCACCGCCAGCACACTTCATACAGGCTGGGCCGGCAGCCTGGGTTGGTGCAGGCAGAGGCCGCGGTAACGTGGGTAAGTCGACCCAGGGGAATTATTTATTGTTGTCATAAGGAGCTGATCCAAGTCCTAACACGATTGGTCGATTTTTTTTGTCCAGCGGCCGGGCGTCGCTCTGTTTTAGCTCGCGGCGGTCAATTGGAAATCGCTGGTGTGGTTGTCGGTAGCTGGGGTCCCAATTATGGCACTGGACTGTGCAACCGAACCAGTGGAGGTGGAAATATGCACATGGCACCTCAAGTCACCTCGGTTGGAGGACCGCGCAAGCCAAAACCACCATATATGCCACGGTAAGTTTCGTTTTATGGGGAAGGTTATTATTAATTTTTTAATTTATTTGCAAAATTGGATTTTCCTATATGCGCTTGTAAAAAAAAAGCTGAATGCGCAGAAGGGATTATTATTTTCTGGTATGCAAATAGCGAAAAATACTAAATCAACCCTAGTATCTCCTGTTAAGCTCTCTCTTGCCGATTTGTAACAGTTGACATATTTAAAGTTTTGTGTCTTTTATTTAGGTATGGAAACGGAGGACCAGGACCATTTCCACCCATAACCGCCGGAAGAGGCTATCCAACTTATAGCGTCCGACGAACTCCAATGCGTATTAGGCGGCCTCTAGGATTGCAGTTTCAAAATAACCGCAAAGTTAAGAAAGGTAGGGGGACAGTTACTGGAGTAACGACTGGAAATACTAGCGGAGGCGTGAAAGGAAATAATCACAAGGTGGGGACTGCTCCTGGAAACACTCATTCCAATCAGGCGCCGGCTGGACGAGGAGGCACCACACAGTTAGCAGACAGGTAAGCGTCTTTGCGTTAGTAACTTGCGCCTCATATTCGATGGCAATTTTTCATTTTCCATTGACTGCTAGGGTAATACTCCTGAAAATGATTTAAACTGCATTTCCGGTCTTGAATTAATACCATTGATTACAAATTCCGTTCAAAGGTCTAAACTTGAAATAATGTTTTAGGATAGTGGAATTATATGTTTAGCTTTTGTCCTCTTGGGCTTATGTCTGGATATCGATTGGTCCATTGCATGCCCTGTTCGAACTCTGCAAGGAGCTTGTGGAATTTGAATGAAAGCGTTTACCTATTTTTTGATATGCCTATCAATGTTATTGGCGGTCAATTGTCATATTTTGCCGTAAGTACATATTACAGTTCCATTTACAAATTACAGCACGTTTAGGGGTCATGACCAACTCGATGAATATTCGTCGGAAGTGAATTTCCGAAAGCTTAGGATCGTTTTTTTATATTTCATGTTCAGAGTTTTGAATCAAATGCAAAAGCAAATGGAGCACATGACTATACTTGTCCCTAGACTGTTGAGGTTTATGAAAATGTACAAAAGTTGACATGACCACTCCCTACTTTCAGTACTGTGCCAGCTCAGGTCATAGATGATAAGTCTGAAACCAGTCCTGTGACGGTTGTGGATGAAGACCAATTTGAGGATGCTGCTGGAGATACCAAGGCTATTAAACCTAGTCCAACCATCATGAAGAAGCCGACAAGCGAAGAGGACGCCCCAAACGGAGAGGTGGCCAACATGGAAAGTCCCGACAGCGGCGTGAACATTTCTGAAGCTGTATAAGCAACCGTTCCGCAGTCTAGTTCTCCTTCGTGTTCTCATAAACACCCTTATTCTCTTCGTCAAATCCTCTTCTCTTTCTTAGACCTGCTACTATTTACCGTGGCGCCGTATTTGCTCCCATTTTGGAGACACGTATGGAACTTTTCCCATATGTGCTACTGCTTGGAATTTTCTACTGAACTTTGTGCGGAGATAAATCAGATTTATTTTTGTATATTTGTTACTCGGTTACAACTGGCGTACAACTTGGGTGGTATGGAACGTGCAACGAAACCGAAGTCGCCATTGCACTCTAGTACAGTGGCGATTCACATTTTGAATTGGAACATTTGTTATAAACAGTCGCCAACGATGATCGCAGCACGTTTTCTTTAATCTTTGCGGAATTGTCGCTCGCTACTCCTTAAGACGAGGAGCACGATTCTAGTGTTGTCTCCCCGACAGAAGGTAAATTTCAAGACGCCCGATTCGTAAGAAGCCACCCACTGAAAGCAACCAAATTACAAGTTGGTTTTATTTCCGCATTGCTATGGAAACCTTAACTGTATTTTTCTCTTTCGTTTTGTGTGCCCCTTATTGTCAAGAGCAGTAGCTACTGCGATTTCTCAACAATTATCAATTGCCTCTCCCTCTCTTTCCCCCATAATACAAGTGCTGGTAGATTTAATTAATATGTGAATATTGATCAGCAAACTAAACGGTTTTCTTTATCTCATACATATAAGGGGTCGGGAAATTTAGGCCCCTTTGAAAGAAAGTGTCCTATTTGCAAATCTTGTTCCCTTTGCCTCTGCCCACCTGTCATTCAAGAATTATGTACGAGCTATGCGATTTCGATTTGTTTTCAAAAGTTCACCGGGAGATCGTGCCGTTCGTGATGGAGCTTAATTTGAAATATGTAATCAGTTGAATCTCGAGCAATTTCTATTTTTAACTTGCTTGATGATAGGAAATTCACACTGTCTAAATTTAAATGTCTAGGCATTACACATTTGTATTGGTGCTGTAATCAATTAATTGCCAAATTGTAGATGCTGACCGGTTGACAGTTTGATCTTTACCTTACCCATGAATATATTCCCAAAATGGGAGTTTCCGTGTTGTTTCGAAGCAGTACACAGAACATCTTCTACCGTGTTGTTCTGCTGGAATTAAGTTCTAACGGTAGTCGGCGCATGATTTTTTTCTCGATGTTTTTGTATTCCGTACTTTGATTACGATTGAAGATTTTTCGCATACATTATTCTTGAATGCCTTCATTCCCTCCTGCAAGAAGTCAAGCTTAACCTATTATCAGTTGGTCCAATGATGAGCCCACTTTATGGCATTTTTTTGGAAAATGCCTCTTCTTGATAAACATTGTACTTGCGATTGGTATTGTATTTAATCACTTGTTTTCGCCCCAAGTCGGCGAACTATTCTCAACATTGAGTTGTGTGACTCTTTCTGTAGATTCAATGAGGAGTTCTTATTCGAATTTAGTTTTTCTCTCCCGTGAGAATGGACTTTGCCAGCCTATTATTTCATTGGGCTTAGCGATGGATTCGATCCCTTTTTTTCCCCTGCTCTACTGCAGGGACGTATTTGCAAGCCCTTTGCCACTCCGAAGTGGCACCACGTTAGCTGCACTGTTAACTCCATGTAGACGATATGACTTGATAATTGCATTATTCTCATATCTCTTCTTTTCTGCATTAAATAGCGATATGAGGAGGAGGGATCCGGCCCCCTCCAGCCTACCTCGAGCTATTAAAAAGGCCGATGCATGCAACTTAATTTGCTGGCCAGCGAATGGCTATTCAGCTGGAAAAATTGGGCAACAGCCCCGCCTCCACGGAAGGCAAACCCTCGGTGTATTGTCGGACAGCAAGGATTCAGCTGGTCTCCCCCGATCAATACATCATATATACTATATATATCGTATAATTCAGTAAATGCTAATATTATACGAAGGCAGGTTTACCAAAATGGCCCAGAGAATGTGATGAAGACAGTCGAAGTTTCTGCGGTAAGGGAGCATTGCACCAACGTATTTGTGGTGCCCGAGAATTAAATTCTTCACCAACTGTTATTTTGCATGGTAATTTGATGGTGACGGCATGACAGATTGACTCGTTTTGGAAAGTTTACTAGAAAGCCACTTGGTATCTCATAAAGGATGTAGGCGCTGAAGATGTCGTCAAATGTGGTGTCTGCGAACATTGCGCATTAAGAATTAACTTTTTTTCTCTACCGATTTGGACTAATATGAACTAGTTTTCTGAAATTGTTTATGATGATCGAATTTCGATTGCACGTAACTTTGACCATGATGTTCTCTGACTTTGTTCACATGCGATGTCGTTTAAAACAGTGGCGCTTTTAGTTGTGGGCATTTTTTATGAGTCAGTTCAGTCATCTTCTCTGGGCCTTTTTCAATGGTAATTTCACCTTCTTTTCTAAATGTGTCGTTAACCATTTAAGAATCGTTTAATCGGGCAGCAGCCATTAATCTTACGGAAAACAATTGAGTTGGGAGACGTTCAATTCCGAGGGTAAAATCCATGGCAACATTCACACGATTTCGATTTAAGATTTCTCAGCTGCTCCGATCGTAATCTCTCTTTCTGGTAGATAAGAAAAAGTGTTATAATCCACTCCCCCTATAATAATATTAATACTACTGTATTCATATTTTCTTTATCGTACTTTTACTTGTTTGAAATAATTTCAACGATTTCTCTTTTTCTTCTGCAGTTAATTATTAGTAAGGCTAAAATGGAGCGTTTTAAAAGGAGGAACTACGTGTAAGGGGATTTTGGAATTGAAAATGCAAACTTTTTTTTATGTTTAAAAGGTTCAAAATTGGTTTGAATTTGGAAATGCTAAGCAGAATAACAGTTGGGTAACTTAAGGTTCAAAATGTGCATTTTGATGTTTACAATTTGTTCTCGGCATATTGTAATTGAAAGAAATTTAAGTGTTTGCATTATCCGATCAGCGCCACTAAGAATTTTGTTAACTAAAAACGATGATCAATCATAAAAATAGCTTTTGTGTAACTAATTAATAATGAAAATGTGATTGATCATATTGACAATAAATTTAAAAAACAGTTCTTAAGGATTGCAAGTATGGGCCTTGATATGGATGGTCTAACAATGATTTGGGCCAAGTTTGTTGTCAATACTTTTGACAATGTATCTAATTGGATATGCTGAAATGTACCATCGTATGAAACCTCAAGTAGCCTTAACGTTGTGCCTCTTTTTAGAACAACCCAAAAAGAAAACTCAATCTAACCCCGATTACCAAAAAAAAATTGAATAATATGGATTATTTCCCAAAAATGTACGTTTTGTTTCTGTGTATTAATATCCTGTTTCACTTTAAACGCAAAAAAATTGATATAAAGTAGGAATAATATTTGTTAGCAATGTTCATGCGAGTACCAAGTGCAACAATTAGCTAAGTATTCATTGGTGCACCATTTATTTAGTAGTAATCCGATTTCTCAGAATCGATTTTTCCAATGCAGTGTAGCCCTCAATGTACACCCACACCCACCTCTTACCATCCCTAAACCCCATTGATTTTGTTAGCTGCTGCAAATGACGTCATACTATCAAAATTTGTTGCCGCACTTTGGAAATTTGTTATAGCATGTTCATTAACTTTTAATTCTGACCATCTTTTAGAGTGGTACCAAACTGGAACATAACCTGTTATCTTGTGTATTTAAAAATGTCACCTTTTCAGCTCGGTGAGGCTTTTAACACCTTCTAGGCAGACATATTTGAAGTTTAATTACTTAACTTGCATGCTGTTGTTAAAGTAGTGGTTTTAAATATGGGTTCTGTCATAAAAATTCCACACGAAGTTTTCTGTAGATTTTGAAGAACTAAAATGATTCGAGTAGAGATGTTAGCCAACGTTTTGCAGTTTCAGAAAAGAATATTTGTACTTTAGTTCTATCTTTGAAAATATTGTTGGCTTGAGGTAGAATTTTAGTGTTATTTTAGTTGCTCTTTATCTTTAAGGTCGCTTATTTAATACACGGTTAAAATAGCTCAAGTTCAAGGCCAATTTAAGCAAGTTGGTGTAACCAGTAATTTGGTGTTTTTTGAGAATTTATTTTGAAAAAGTGTTGGCTTGCTACGGCCATTTGCTCAAGTATTTGGTACCGTATCTTAAACCATAAATATTGATTTTTTCTATATTTGGATATTTCTAAAATGGTTGGTTAGCTTTTCAATTAATAACTTACAGAAACATTGAGAGGTCTTTCAAGATTTTCATAACTGCATTTTTCTATATGTTTTATTATCAATCGTTAGTGATTGTAACAATTTCCATCGTGCATGTAAACGAATTTTCTAATAATTTTAACATCAAGACTATCCAATCAACTGTCATTGCTAGCATATTCCCTGTGGCTAAGATTGATCTTTTTTTTTATTGCAAAACCAGTTTATCCACGGATCTGAACTTAAAAAAAATCCAGCAAGTTTCAACAAGACCCTTTCTCCTCATGCCCCATGCTTTCAACTAATCAGTGTAATACTTATTATTTTTCAATGTTTTAATAACATTCTTAATGAATGTAGGAAATGTTAGAACCATTCTGGTTAAAGGGACTCCTCGCAAAAATAGGGCGTCAACGATTGCTTTACAGCTTAAAATAAAAACATATAAAAAACGTTTTAAAAAAACCTTATTAACCATGAAGCCCTTGCCAATTGCAGGCAGTTCTTCAGGTTAAAAGTCTGCGATCAGGTTTTAAGTATGGATTACGGATTGGGCGCGTGTTGATATTGGCACGTGCCATAGCTTGGGTCCACTAAATGATGGAAAAAATCAGCAGGAAGTCATTCTTTGAAATTCTTTGACAACAATTTGATAAAATCCCCTATTGAACTTCTTGGGAAAAAAACTTTCTTAAAATTACCAAATTTAAATGGCTTTGAAAACCCCATTTGTTGATATCAAGAATTTCTGGGTGATTTCTTGCTGAGTTTTCTTTATTATTATTTTTCTTTTGGAAAGAATTGTTTTTGTATACTTGTCTTGTATGGAAAAAATAAAAGAAATGTTTTTTGTATGTACAATATAATGAATTTCCATTTTACACCTGAGTATTATTGACTTAAACGAGATGACAAACTTTTTTTTTTGCTTTTTTCAGATTCCACTTGAGCCCTGGGAAACTGGTTCCTTTACTGAATATCCTTTTCTTTTTTGTTTTATAAGGGGAAAAGTTTGCAAGTGTTTACTAACAAATTTGCTTTTGTAATAATTTGCAATGTCGTGTTTTTACACCAGGGCATGATTATTTTCTTTTAGATGTTTCGAATGGCAATAGTCTGAAAAAGTGGAGAGTTGGGGCTGTGGATGTGATAAGTAATGTGTAGTTTATTAAATTTGCATATGATGTACTGTAGCTATCAATCATAGTTAGTTGTTTGAGTCTTGGCTTGTTATCCTTAACAACAAGAACAAGATCTAAATTTAATTGCCAAATTATGTTCGATGGACTAATGATAACTCGATGTAGGTTGCTCGGATGTTAAGGGCAAAAAATGCACATTAGGCAGTTCGTAATTTGACAAACCGGTGACAGGTTGACCTAAACTTTTTCATTTTAAGGTCAACCAGTGGCAACCCCCGGAAGAGACAACATTGGACAAAAGCGTTCAAGTTTGTTTGTTGTGTGCGCATTTTATGGTAATATCGGGTCAGTGCAGGTCATGAGGGGAATAAAAGATTATAAAAATGTACTCAACAAGTTGTGCATGATAAAAACATGTACAAGATGCTCGCATATATAAAAGGGATATTAGTGACCGCGAGACCTTTTAATAACTAATCAGAAGCAAATTAGTATCCTGGAGTTTTTTCTAGGGCAGCAATGCAATTTGATTTAGATTTTTTTTTTATCTTTTGAGGACCATTTGGCCTTAATCCCTACAAGCACATATTTATAATAATAAGTATGCAGAAATTAACTACGAATTGATGTCTAGCTGCAATATTTGTAAATTTTAAAAAGATGCTTAACGTATTCTGTAGAAAGGAGAAATTTTGAAAAAGTTTTTCTGGTATTTTTATGGGTCTCCCAACCTTTTGACCATATACTCTCAAAATTTGTTTACTTGTATAAACAATTGTTTATTAATATTTTATGAATATTGCACGATGTGAATACCATTTTTTTTACCTAACTATTCAGACTTTTGAAGCAGAATAGGGCAGGAAATGATGGGAAATTGTGGCAGACATTTTATTACTGTTTTTTAGTAAAACGTATAATCGGAAATGCAAACTAGCTCACTTGTTAGTCTTTGTTAAATTTGAGAGCGACTATATTGTAAATTGTTTCCTGAATTTTTTTAGTTTAATGACATTTATTTTAACTGTTGAAATATGCTGCGAAACCGAAATTATATTCAGAATACCGAATACATAAAATTGAACAAAATATTGAAAGCAAAATGAGGACACTAGGCGTAACAAAATTCTATATTCAATGAATTTTATTAGTACATTTTTTTTAAATAACTAGGGTTGATATCTTTTACGTTATGTTATTTGCATAAAACACCTGTAGTTGTATTTGACTAAAGTGTCTTTTTGGTGCCTACATCCCTTTGGAATAATGCAATGGGCTTTTTTCCCAATTTAACTACCAAGTTGTTGCAACTAACTGACAATGAAACTGAAAATTTGGCGACCAGGGAACGTGCCCAAGTTTATACACTGTCAGGAAGTAAAAGCAAATGTCTGAGCCCATACTCTGTATTCTCTTCACTTTAGCTTATACTTTATAGTCCTGATATATTTTAATTTCTTTGCTGTAAAATTATACAGTATACAGACATGGCGTTTTTCCGGTATCACTCTAGTGAGTTATGTGATCCGCAGACTGAAAACTCGTTGCTAATAATCGATTTGAAAGCAGATGACCTCCACTGGTGCTGATAGGGTTACATGAACTTGTTCTAAACAAGTCCAGCAAGGAGAAAAATGCTTTTTAGTTGGATTCCTCATTTATGCGCGATGAATATCGAAAATACTGCTAAGGTTTAAAAGTTCAGGTCCACAGAAAATGACAATTTATAACGCCATGTTTATTATTTAAATTTTAAAAATCTTAAGTTTAAATATTATGTAAAAATGGAAACTTAGAAAATATATAATTCTAAAACAACTGCTGTTTGATGTATCAAACGGTTTATAAATTAAATAATGCAAAAATTATGAATTGGAATAGATATTTTTAGCTTATGTTAAAAAAATACACAAAGTATACAAAAAATATTAACAAGCAACTCACTTATAAAGGTTTCTTTTTAGTTTAAGTTTATAGATTTTAGTACAATTTTTCACGTATTTACAGAATTTAGCTTGTTAAATCTTAAGATTTTTCTGTTTTTGTTAGTTATTTAACTTTGAAGTATAACACATGCCTATTGCGTTTTGTATTACATTAATGTATTAGTTTTTTTTAATTTTGTTATAGGTTCACGGAATTTTAAATATTCCCTGTTGTTTTTTAGATCAAATATTTGATTTTGGAGAAAGGCAAATGCACATAACGTATTGCTATTTGCTTTGCATTATTCTATAACTTTTAGTGCATTGCCCGGTTTTTGCTCATCATTACAAGTTCAAAAAAGTTTGAAATTCAAACTTTGTATAAAAATTTAAACTTAGAAATTCAAACTTTGTTTTCAAAGTTTAACTTGGAAATGCTAACTTTGTTTAAAAATGTAAACTTGGAAATTCCAACTTTGTTTAAAAATGTAAACTTGGAAATTCAAACTTTGTTTTCAAAGTTAAACTTGGAAATTCAAACTTTGTTTTCAAAGTTAAACTTGGAAATTTAAATTTAGAAACTCAAACTTTGTTTATAAATTTAAACTTGAAATCTGATTTTGAACATTGCAGGTATAGGGTTTATCTTCCCATGATTTGCCAGGTCAGAACATTTGTATGCACGGCGTCTGCCCCACGAAACAGAAAAACTAAGGCATCGTTGAAGAGGTTATCGGATGATAGGTAACGAGGGGGAGGAGGAGGGAGGGAAGTGCAGGGGTGGCTTGGAAAAAGTAGGCTTTTTTTAGACGGACGGTCAAAGCGTTACCTTTCCATCCTTCAGTGACCCTGTAACAGTTTTACCTGGAATCGGCCATGTGTATCTTGTTTTTAAACAACCGCCTTCGGCAAAACGGCTCTATAAAAAGCAACAGGTGAGGCGAGACGCCTTCATTTCCCAGTATTCGCTCGTAATCGGTTGCTTGTTTTTGGCGCGTGTGGGCCATCTTCAGCACTTCAAGCACTGTCTTCTACCTTGACAGTCCATCATGCGCCGGAAAATGTTGTCAGCCGCTCTTGCCAATGTCTGCATCTTCCTATGCTTGTCCATCGTGGCCAACGGGCAGATTTTTCCCAGTGAGTACACTGTTTTCAAACGCTTTTCTTAAATTCCGAACACATTTTAGACGAGGGATTTTTGTTAATTCTTAGTTGGGCTTTTTTTTTTTTTGGGAGCTATAATAAATTAGCAAACGCTTTTAGTGCCAATTAATTAATTTGCTGTTTTCTATGTGTCTTCACATCAGTTTCCAATGGATCGATAAGTCAGATATTTCCGAGTGAGTAATTAATTGCGGTTTAACGTTTCTGTAGTGTGGATTTGGGTAGTGTAGGTATAGTGCGATACTTTTTTAAATTGGGGATTTCTGGTTTGTTTAGTAGTAGTATAGTAATAGGTATAGAATATCTCTAAAAGGGTTCGTGTACTTATTCTTGGTTGGTGACAGTTAGTAGGTATAATATTTAGTTTATGAAAGTGTCATCTAATTTTTCGTTGTCCGTTTTCTATTTTCTATGTTTTTAAATATTTTTATATCTGTTTTACCGCTGTTAAAAATCATATCCGTAGAAAACATTATATTCATTGTAACATAGTATCGCTAGTAGACACGTGAGCCCTGGTCTCTCTGATAGCAGCTCGCAAAATACGAACAATGTTCGAATATTGAGAGCAGCTGTCGAGAGCTAGGCCAAAAATGTTGCAAAAAACGCCCTGATAATTGCCTTTCCCGCAGAGCATTGAGGAGATGCTTATGTTTAGAGCTAATTAAGTTTGGGAAATTTTTGGGAATACGAGATGTGACGGGTAACTCACGAGAGGAATCTCACGTGGAAACTCATCTTTATGCTGACAGCCAACTGCATTATTCTTTGCTAATATAGTTTCTATGAATGTTTTTATGAAGTTTTTATGGCAAAACTTACTCCTCCACAATATGTTGTGGTATCTGTGGTGGACTTTGAAAATAAAAGGGTAATCGTGTTTCGAAGGTTCCAGTGTTGTCCTGTCTGGAATGACTGTGTAGCATACTTGTTCACACTGAACGTAACTAATTCTGAGAAAAAAATAACAGTTTTCAGGGAGCAAAACAGGCCCCAGCCCAGCAACGCTCCTTGTCGAGCGGAATCGGATGGCAGAACGGGCACTTGCACCTCCAATTCGGATTGTAGCAGCCGAGGCGGTGTTGCTGATGGGGACTGTCCCTCATCCAGCTCCTACATCTGCTGTATTCGTAAGTAGAATCATATTCGGTTGAAACAACTGATGGCACAAGTTGGTGCTGCTGGGTGAAACCTGTCGATTTTGACAAAACAAATTTGATTTTGTCCACTTCCAGCTCAGGCAACTTGCAGCGAAACCATCACCAAAAATAACTCTTATTTCGTGAACTTAAACTACCCTTCCACCATCAACACGTCGGGCAATTGCATAGTTACAATCAACCGAGTTGGGGACAATATTTGCCAGTTGAGGCTGGATTTCGTCGAGTTTGAACTGGCTCCTCCTATTGGTGGTTCTTGTCGCATGGACCAACTTAACGTGGTTGGTGTCAACGGAATTCCAGTCATTTGCGGCTACAATTCTGGACTGCACGGTTAGTATTATTATTTGCATACCATTAATTTTCATCTGAAAAAAATGAAAGCTATAACACCAACCTGTTTTCAATGTTTTAGTGTACGTGGACTTTCCCAAAGGTGTGAACTCCGTTCCATTATCCGTGGTGACAACAGGACACAAGCATAATAGACTTTGGAACATCAAAGTCTCTCAGATTGAATGCAATTCACCTTCCATAGGTATTTTACCACGACTTGCCAATTCTGAGTAATATCTCTCCAGCTTAATGGACTCTATAAGGATAACTTATCATTTTAGCTCCATCTGGGTGTTTCCTGTATTATAAGGGTCCATCAGGTTCATTAAGAAGTTTCAATTACGATGCACCTGATGAATATAGAGGATATCAAAGTGGACTCAATTATGGTATTTGCTTGAGGCGGGAATCAGGATTCTGCGGAATCCGCTATAACGTGCACGAACCTTTCGAAGTCGGGGTGGAACCTAATGCATCTGAAGTCCGGGCCAATACCGAAGGATCCTGCAACAAAGATTTTCTTATGATTCCAAATGGTGCTCTCGATCTGCAACCCGTAGGCAGCAATCGATTCTGTGGCAACAGGTTCCACGCTCAAGACGGTGCAGCAGACAGTGCTCTCATTTACAGTAAGTATTCATTTTGGTATATGCATATTAAAACAGTTTCTCATTGGATTTTTTCTTATAAAAGTGTAGACCATTTTCAAATGACAGCATTCGATTATCTGTTATCAGAAAACTTTTAAATGTGTTTGAATTGTCTTCTTTAATCCCTAAAGATGCCTATAACCATCTTGATTATTCCTAATGAAACGATGTGCTCTGATTGGGCCTTTTGTAATTGCATGTAGACGATTTTTTAAGAATTTTTTTAAATATTTAGTTTCAAATTCGTTTTGAAAAAGTTAGCTCAAAAAATCTTTGATTGAATTTCTAAATAAACCTTATTCTGGTTAAGGCATTTTTCCAACATGGCCGCTTCCGGATTATTTAAAAGAGCACGGCAATATTGGAAAGGTCGTTATGCAATTACTGGGTGCTGAATGGGGAACATCAGAATGTCTGTTTATTAAAGTTTATTATATTAAGAAGTATGATAGGAGAGGATAGTCCTTTGATGTTTCAGGACATTGTAGACATTTTTTTTGACATTTGTGTAGCATTGGTTGGTTAATCTGCAAAATTTGAAAAGATTTCTGAAACAATCTCAAAAGAATTTTGAAGTAGCCTTGAAATTCCACATATAAAATGTGAATTTCTGTAACTTTCAGGTCATTTGATGCCATTTGTAATCTATTACGTGACAGACAAGACTTCGGATTACAAACTCGGTCGTGGTTTCTCGTTAGATTGGCAGCAGACGCCTTGTACGGGTAACTAAATTATAGTTTTTTCGTAGGTGAGTCTTAGTCGATATCTATTCGTTGTTTCTTTTAATCCTTGGTTATATTTTACTAAGAAGACACATGTTTTCCTATCGTTATTAGGCTACCTGAGCAATCCGAGATGCATTGCGGGTGAAGCAAACGCAATTTATTAAACCTCGTTATTTATTGTATTATTTATTTATACAGTGTTTCCTCAGTCTTTAGCATGAATCCCAGCGAACGTACCATAATTTATTCATCCTTCAGCTTTAACCTGTTGATGGACACTTTTTTTATCTAAAAAATGCATGGAAGCATTAGTTACAAATACCAATGAGCAAAATTCTTGTTGCTGGGAAGTTATATGTCAGTAACCCCCCAAGGAACCTGTATTTGGTCCGGGATTTGAAAGAAAACGAGTTCTGATAAGTTCTCTGGATTTCGTTCATTTTATTATTATTTTTTAAATTTGCAAACCTGATTGGGAGTTCGGACAAGTTTTCAGGATTATTATGTCGTTTATTTCATTTTTTTTAACTGAAAACTTGAATGGGTGAAATCACCATGAATGGACGACAATTACCAATTCATTTCTTGGAGTATTTTTTATTGAATTCCTATTTTATTTATAAGAAACTGCTTTTTAATCCCTGAAAAAAAACCAATTGCAAATTGCCAAGTAAGCCCTGAAAAGCATGGAAATAGTAATCACCCCAAATAAAAATTTAGCTTTCTTGCCCCAAGAAAGCAACTTATTTATGCTAAACTCCGTTCATTATAACATATTCCATTTGTTTTTATCCGCTGGACGGATTTGTACAAGCGTTATTTATGGTTTGTTATCAATTTTGGCATATCATGTGCCTCGACGTTGTTGTTCGACTTGCGTGTCTGCATGCACCTGAAAATAAAATACTTAAATGTGAAACAAGTAACCTAAGTATATATTAATTGCGGTTGCTAAATGAAAAAAAAAGTATTCATGTTACCATCTCCTGCCAGACAAGGACAGAAATCAGCATAGTATCCTCCTTTTATCTGGCTGGACTCACAGCGATCTCCTCTCGATACCATTGGGGCACATTGCCGTGCCTCTCTTGTGGGGGCTAAGCAACAGCCGCTTAGGCAATCGTCGTTGAACTTACATGGACCTCCGTTTGCATGCTAAATGAAAAAAGGACAAAGTAGTATCATTTTCATTTTTTTTACCAAGCATATATTTTGGAGATGAATTTAAAATTATATGTTAAATGAACAGAAATAAATGTGATATTATCATAAAGATAGACAAATTCAAATAAGAATTTCCCCTGCTCAATTGTAGTCCACTGACTGGAATGATACTATAGGCTACAGGAAGTTTGGTAAATGCCCAAATGCGTTGTGTTGAACAAAGCAATTAAGGTGACTATTGTGTATTTTATAATAAAGTGGGATTTTTGTTGGCGTTGGAGAACATTAGAGAAATTTGTATGTTCCATGCCAATTTACCAACCATAAATCAAGGATTTCCGGCAAATCATGCTAAACTTAGAATCCATCGACTAGTACACTGGATTTCCTCATCATTGTGTGGAGTCATTCAACTCGCCTAAGATTTTTTTGGATGTTTGTTATGTAATAAAAAAGATATTCCTTTTGACATTTTTATACGTCTAGGGGTCGGCAAACTATGGCCTGCTGTGACATTTCATTTGGGTATGGTGCATGATTTGACCCTCAAGACCCAAAAACAATTTCAATCTAAACATATCTTACATTTCATATTTAAAAATATACTGTATTAGATCTACACTGTACATTCAGCAATTAAAGTTTAGAAAATAAAGGCTACCAGCTCTTCCCGAAATACTGATTTCTAGGTAATCTTTTTTCATACATTTACGAATATTTGCATATATATTTTTTGTATCATCAGCTGAAGTTTTTAACCTTGAAAATCGTATTTGCAGAGGGCCACCTGTATTCTATTGGTTGCTTGAGGCAAACGAATCAGGCGCGCAGATTGCCACCTGCAGTTAATTGGAGTCAATCTTGCTCCTTGAGGGCGAATGAAGAAACAACTATAGAAAAGTGTTTGTTGTGTGTGCGCGTGTGCTGCGAGGTTTGAAATTCGAAGCGCGTCCAAGTCGTCAAAGTGATGGTTTTTCTTTCGAAGGTTCGAACAAGATTTTGCATGTGAGTTTTCACTTTGATTTGTTATTTTATTTTATCGATCAGTTTAATCTTCAAAACATGGAAACGTGTTTCTAATATAAAATGAGAACGGTAAAACCCAGAAATAACATGGCGCCTAAATTGCAGCCAAGTTAATTGGAATACGCGATTAGGCAATAAAAAGGATTTGTAATTATCGCCGAAATGCTTGGAATATCAGTTTTATTCTTTTGTTTACTAAATTCCCATTATCGTCAGCGATCTTTCAAAATGGATTGTTGAAGTTGTGATACACTACAAATAATCGTCCCCCACGATCGTCAGGCCTAGCTGTATAAGTGACCGTGTACTGTATGTCCATTTACTATGACTATACACCCATACCTCCGGTAAATTTAGCTGGCCGTAAAGCGAAAAGCCGTACAACGAATCATAGTTTACAAGTTTTTGGCCGTATATAACGAAGCATTGTGGGCCGTAAATCGAAAAAGTGTAATAATTATAAAAGGCCGTTATAGCGAAAGACAGTATAAAGAGCGGCCGTATATCGAGGTATAGGTTAATTACATGACTATAGATAGTATAGTATATATAACAACACATTTATTAAGGAAAACCTGCATATCCGTTCTATTTGGGCACATATGGGCCCTTGTGGAGGCCCTCACAAGCATGAGACCCGTAAACATTGCTTGCTTTTGCCGTGAAAAAATAAGTAATAATGCAAAATCCATTTGTTGATTTTCGACATTGTGTAACGCCTAGGATAATTTAATTCATTCAAGAAGTGGATTTAATTTCAGACTTGTAGTAGGCAGTTTTTTCTCTGGAATGCTTTTCGATATTATATATAGTTGCAAGACAAATGCAATTTATAAACTTGTAACATGAAAAGTTGGACTAGGATTATGCAGTGTAGATAAAATAAATCTGACATTATAGTTTTCAGGGCAATATATACGATGACTGTTTGATAGAAATTTATACTTATAAAAAACATAATAAAATATGAAGTCTGTAGTGATAGTCTGCATCCAATCTGCTTCATACGAAACATTAATATTAGCAATAAGAAGATAAACTCCTAATTAATATGCTTAGAATTCGGTGATTTATATCTTCAGTTTCACAAAACACTGATTTTGTTAAATTGCTTTATATAGACTACTATAATTAGTTGGTAGTGGTGTGGTACACAACTCACAAGTCGATCAGTCAAACTATGGAGTCAAGCAAAAGTGTGTGGTTTCATAACTTTCATTCATAAGTTAAGTTACGAGCCTCTACTACAATTGGCTTACGTATGCCACGTTGCCCCAAGGTAGTCAATGGCTGAGCACTCCAATATCCAATCTCATAAAACTCACAAGGACGTTTCTATTTTCCAACAATGAAAAGTTTTGAAATAATGGAAAACTCAATATGAACCTACCTTTGGTTGTATGGCTCGCTCAAGTAGACCAAACTCGTCTTCTTGCTGCTGAACAATTTCTTGTCTCTTGATTCTGGTGTTTTGAAGAACAATTGAAGGCACTTGATGTATTTCAAGCTCGTTTTCACTGTCATTTGCAGCGATTGAGTTTAAACCAGAACCAAGACTCGCGTTTTGTGAATTGAAAGTGGTTTTTTGCAACCCTTTGCTTTCATCTGAATTAGGCTGGCATGCACTTATCAGACAAATGACAAATTTAAGCATGCTCAAAAGCTCCATTTCAGAAATGTACTATAAACCACAGCTTCTATTGGCTTTCTCAAAAAATGTACCTTCTGTCTGCTCTAGATTCTGTAGTGATACTAACTACAAGTCTGCCTTGGCACAAAACTTCCCCACCTGCTAAAATTATTCAGCAAATCAGGCGCTGGGATCGTCATCGTTTTTTGCTCCTGCTGCTTTATTATTATGGCTGAACATTGCGGAAGAATTTGAAAACAAGTCACACCCCATAGATTTCAATGCATGTGTAGTAGGTGAATTGAACATCCCTTAAAATAATTGGACACCTATGTGATGTACATAATGATAGAGGGTGGAGGCACCTAAGGGCAAAGGTGATTGAAAATTCCTTCATGGCTCTGTTTAAAGCCAAATTACAAGCTGGCAAACATTGCATGTTTTCATAGAACCATTTTCAAATTTGTTGATGGTTACCTTTGTGGATGCCTAGAAATGCAGCATTTTTTGTTTACATCTTAACTATTGAGCCATCAAAGTTGCCGGAAAGAATCATTGTCTGAATGTCTTTAGACTTCTAAACTCCAAACAACCAACAATTCGTAATTTAGTTTAAGGCCAAGTTAGGTACCAATGAAGATAGTATTTTTGGAACTCTCATTAGTGATTGCAAGTACACTAACTTGAATTCACAGTGCACAGACTCATTAACGTTCAATGGACGACAAAATCATCATAATGACGCATTACCAATGTCTATGCGGAATATAGTGAAACCGCAAGCTTAATGCCCCACATTTTTATTGAATCCTGTCTGGAACACGTTGGTGCACTTCACTATCAGTAATGACTGGCTTAAATGAAACATTTGATAACTATGATCCTCAGAACTGATAATATGAGGATTTAGCTTATGGCATCATTAACATGTCAATAGTCATAGTTAACGCGCCATCACTTTGGTTTTATTTCATGTTTCCCATTTAAAAAAAAATATGGAAGACTCGACCGTGGCATTGCATAAAGTCCAGTTTATGAAATTTTAACGAGCTCGAACAAACTTTCGTGTTATCAAACTGCTTATTGCTAAACAAAGGCAAAAGCACTTTGGCTGTCATTAGGTTTGATCAACAATGCTAAACATTTAAGTGTTAAATCAGAAACGATTATGAAAGGTAGAAATAATAAGTTGGTAATAAACAAATATTCACAATATGGATGATTTTAACAAAGAAAAACAACAACTTGCGTACTCAATACATCAATGCTTTTATGCTCTTCGTTATTACTTATATTCAAAATTCAGTGTTCTGGAAATCAGTTCCTTGATAAACATATTTACATCAGATCTGATGAGGTGCAGTTTAAAATAATAAAAAAGATGCTCAATGCTTGCATGACTACGGGATATTTTGTGAATTTTTTTTCCGCAATACCTCTCCCAATTAAAAAGAAGTTCAATGAACCAATGAAACGAAATGCCATTGGTTATTGCACTGTTTTATTATTAAAAAAACAAGATGGAAGGATGGAGGCAATGTGATTGGGGTTTGCGAGGAAACTGGAACCGATGCAAATTGTTTAATGCGAAAATTTTGTCGTTTTTGAAAACCCACTTTACAATAAAAAAAGGTATGCACTATTCGATCGGTATGTGAAACCATCTACTATCACACAGTAGAAAACTTGCCCACTTTTTGAAATTTTTTCCACAAGGGGTCATCCTCTTTCAATGCAAAGGTTAAATTGGCAACTTGGTAATAATTAGGGATAATCTGAATATTATTAATGATTGTTTCTAACATGTGGGCTCTTTCTGCCTGAATGGAAGCAAAGGCGCTCGCACCATCCCCTCGCATATGCGTGAAGTGGACATGTAAATGATAATATGAAGGATGGTAGTGCAGAAAGGCGCGTAAGTGATGCTTGTCCACGCCAAATCTGTGTTTAATAGCAGCCTGAAACGAGAAGGAAAAGTATGTCATTATGAAGGAACTTCATACTTGTCCTGTTAGAAAATAATCATTTTACAGACATTCGATCCAATCAATGATAACATGTTATATACAACACTGTAATCAATAGCAACCATTCATAGAGCGGTCCCTGTAACTTACCACAGCTTTTTTCTGAATGTTTTGGAGCAAAGGTACATGGGTGTTATTCAGCTCCCTAATAGAGGTGATCCCTCTTTTATGTACAATAGCCACCAAGTACAGTTCTTCGACCTTTTCTAGATTCCATTTCATATCCGGGAGTAAAATGAAGCCTAAATCAGGATCAGGGTCTTCGAACACGATACGATCTTCCTCGCACTTGTGTACCAAAATGTTTTCCACCCACTGAAAAAAAAGGGGTGCATTTAGATGATGTTAAAATGCCTGATGCAAAATATAACAAGAGATTAAGCTGAATCACAACCCTATCACTTTCAATTGGTGAAATTTTAAAACACAATTACAGCCAGACAAAAAGAGATTAAATAAAAATAAAAATTGTTTAAAATAGCTGGATAAATCAGCAATGGTATCACTTTTTCGTTTT